>ML826053.1:186817-206656 GCA_009831015.1 Picea engelmannii | reverse complement strand
TTTGATTTCAAGACATTTTCTCATGATTGAATGTTCTAAAACAAAATGCTCTAAAACAAAATGATTTTGAATAAAAAAAACTTGGATTGTTTGATTTCAAGACAGTTTTGAATATATATCTTTGAAAACCAATTGTTCGTGTGCTGAACTTGGGGCTTGGCAAGCTGTCTAATGTTAAATTAAGGTCTTTGCTAACATACACTTCATTCTCCACAACTAAAATTGAAGAATTCATTAGATCCTTTAATTGCTTATAAGAACAAAGTTTTGAAAGGTCTTCAAATTTGAAAAGATTGTTATTGGAATGGTATGCCATAGGTTTCCCTCAAATTTAAAGTCAAAATGCAAATAGTTTGGGATTATAAAGGTTTCAATAAAATTGTAGAAGCTTAGCACTTAATAAGATTGAGTTATATTCCTAATGCCATGCTATGAGTAAATATAATCATTGACATCAAACTAATAGGGGTTTATTCCTTGCTTTCAGGACAAGAACAAGTGGGTTTATTCCTTGCTTTCAGGACAAGAACAAGTGGGCATCGATGTAATTATTGACATCAAACTAATAAGATTTTATTGCTAGCTTTAAGTGGACATGGTGTATTAGCATGGCATCGGTTTTTTTTCTTTTTACCATTTCTATTAATTAGTCATAAAACTCAGGTGTTTATTGCTAGCTTTTACTATAGCAATAAGTGCTTTTACTATAGCAATAAGTGTACATGGTGTATTACCATGAAATGGTCATTTTGTTTCTTTTACCATTTCTAGGTTTATAACGAGATATAAGATGATAAGATTAAACGTTTTCCTTTACACTTTAATTATTAATTAAATTCATTAATTATTACATTTAACCTCACTAACTATTACATCGTTGTTGAAAATTCTTTTTACAATACAAAGCACAGGTTGTTGTGCGCAAAACATTACTCCATGGCACCACTAGGTGTAGCCATATTTAGGCCAAAAGGCGTATACTAGGTGTAGCCATATTTACGCCTAAAGGTATAACTAGGTGTAGTCATAGGCACATTTAATAGGTTTTTAGTACTTAATCAGTTTTGTATGGACAAGATTAAATATTTGATGGAATATTCTTAGTATTCCCAATAAATCAATGGTCCTGATTTCAACCACTAATTTCCTCACTATTATAAAGACATCAGTTTACATGTTTATTTTTTTACTTTTACTTAAATCATATTTAAAATTTACTATGGTGGCTAGCTGATTGCCAAGTATGAGTGATTAGGGTTTCATTTTCTAGGCCAACCTAAACCTTTGGCTTTCACCAGCCACATTCTGGACACAATGTCTCCTTCCAACCAACCCCTTCGGACTCTTCCGTCCACCTCTGAACAGTTTCTCTTTCCCAGACGTTCAGATTTTGCAAGCCGTCCTTTCGACGTTCAGTTTTTGCAAGCCACACCAACCACGAATTTGTGACTGTGCTAGTAGATACATATCTGCCGAACAACTTCGGCAAACCAAAGGAAATGGTACGGCAAACCCAATAAGGAGTTTTTCTCTCTTTACCGTCTTTCCCTCAATCGGCCAAGCCAAACAACCCTTCTATCTTTACGGGACAAGGAGACATTAGCGCTTAGACTGAGGGCTTGCCTCATGAACAGTCGGCTTCTACTGGGCTGCGCTGGGCTAGCCCAGGCAACAAAAGTCCTAATAGTCGCTACTAGCTAGCCTAGATAATAACTATTGGTCCTAGGCATGTGGTAAAAGAAGGAATATGGACTACCGCAACAATAACAAGAGACTCTGTGACTAATGCTAGCCAGAAACTTATGTCCAATGGTTCGTATAAGTACATCTGTTCTTCATGATTTTGATCTTTTTATTTTGAGTTAGACCTTTTTAAGAAATTATTTTGTTTAACCAGTTAAAATCTCACATGTTCATTTTTTCTTTTGATTTAGACCTTTTTATGCCAATGCATGATACTCCTTTCTTTTCGTATCGTTGTAACTTTTAAAGCTCATGCTATATAACCCTTTGGTTCTTGTCATATAGGTCTGGCTAACGTATGCGCATTTTCCCTTCCATTCTGTAGTTTTTGCTGGTCACTCAGAAATTACAAGTTTTGAAACAATTTAATGGATTTCTTCAATCGTACATTGCAGACTGTTCCACAAGCATTTGTTAATCGTTGGATGCAGAAAGACGAGGTGAAAAGATCGTTTCAAGTCAGACTTTTGTGTGAGAAGAAATCCGAAAGTTGGCAGGTTTTGTTTTCAACATTGAATAGATTTTCTACTGGGTGGAAAGCCTTTGCTATTAGTAATGGGCTGCAAGAAGGAGATAAATGTGTTTTTAAGTTGTTAGACGAGCTAAAGTACGTTTTTGATGTCCACGTCATTAAGCATGGACTCCATGACGACTGTGGAAGTAGACAAAAGAAAAGAAATGTAACAGGAGAAGATGAAGACATGTGTGGTAAACCTAAATCATTCCATGGTTGAGTACAAGTCCGTGGTAGGTTATGAAAGTCACAGTCCAGTTCAGGTTACATGTACTAAAGAACCTAAACAAAAAAACAACAAAATTGAAGTTATCAATATAGATTAGTCAATTTGAAGAGGCCAAGCTGAAAACTCTCTTATGTTTTTTGAAGTCTTGAGAGTAATTTATTTGAAGTGTGTTTAGAGATGAGAAAGATACTGTATAACCAATTCAATTCAAGGTTGGTTTATTCACGTTTAGCAAATGCTTCTGGATAATTCAACTTGAATAGGATAATACAGTTACTTTTCTATAAATGAAATTCCTCGTATATTTGTATGTTTATCAATTATCTGTCATGCATGTCACTTTGTATTGCTTATGGTGACTTGAATCATTTTCGATTTCTGTCCATATTCTATTTGGATAGAGTTATGCATGCTTTCATCAAACTGTCTTCAGAATGGGGTAATGATATGATTCTTACGGTTTTATTTATGTTGACAAACTTTTTGATGATATATTTGTCTACTATTTAATTAAAAGATTAAGCAGGTTATGTCCAGAAAATTAAATTTGTTGTAGAGTGTAAAATACAGTCTCATTATTGGCAGTTTTTTTATAATTGGCGGTCTTTTTATAATCATGTGTTGGTAATTATGTTGGTCTTTTTGTAATCATGTGTTCATCACAATTAATCAACTATTATATTAATAAAAATAATAACAAGCATATTCACATCACAATTAATCAACTATTATATTAATAAGAATTATCACTCTTTTGTATTGCATCTCCAACATATTTTCTTATGGCTTGCAACAAGCTTGGCGAGCCTTTATATTTATTGGTTCTTTCAAGAATGTTTTCTAACACAAATGTTGGCTGAATTGTATTCAGAGGCTCTCGGAATAAAGGTTACGACATTAATGCCACCTCTAATTCCTTTATATTTTGTTTCAATTATGAATATTCCTTTTCCATAGTATCAACATACTGCTTCAAAGCTTTTCCAGTTGCGCTGTGGAATTGTGCAATTTTATATGGTGCAACCCCATCAAAATCAATTGATGATTTCCACTTTTCTAATGACTTTTTATTTCTTGTATTTACTTTTTTCATTAACATTTTTTGGGATTCTTGATTGTAGGTCACATGGTGCAAGGTAACATATTCTTCCTCGAATATTTCTTGTTCTTGGGTAATTATAGCTTCAACAATTTCTATGGTTTCCAATAGTCTTTGGGCAGACCAACTGAGTTCTTCAATGAGATCATCAACATCCATTGCTTGTGGACTTTCTTGGAATTTAGGCATGTTCAACCCAGTTGTTATTGTATTTTTTTTTTTTAACAGAGGTATACATAGTATGGGATTTCTCAAGATCTTTCCTTGGTGGGTCTTTATCACCCCCATCATTTGAAGCTTCCACTGATGTTTTTCCCATTTTGATACCACTAGTCCTATCTCTTGTTCTTCTTTTTTGTAAGTAAGTATATATATAAAAAATCTTTCAGATCCAAAAATCACAGTAGTGCCATGTTTGTTCGAGAACTGTAATTACTGAATTGCACTGGAGGGAAACCAATTCAGCCAATGCCTTCTAAACCAAAACCGACCCCGAATTTAGACATCAGTTTTAAACATCTGGAACCGAATCACCCCGTGGGGAAACCGATTCGTCTGAGCTTCTAGAACATCTAGGACTGACTTATGATGGACAAAAAGAGAATTGTCCAAAAGTATAGTTGTCAAATCATAAACAAAACTAAAAACATGCCATGCAGTCTGACACCTATGCAGATGTTGTGGTTCATGCAGTCGACGTGTTGTGTGCCACATTGTCCAATGTAAGCGCTGAATCCGAGAACATTGTTGCATTGTCCACGATTGACATTTGGAGAGCCAGAACCAAGATCACCATTGAGGCCGCTGATGCACTAGGTGCTTGTTCTGTGGAATGTCGACAACCATGCAGAGAGGAGAGCAGTTGCATAATTTGCATCCCCTTGTCTAGAATTTCCATATGGAACCATAAGTTGTCCACCTCCTTGAGGACCTCAAACACCAGGTCTTGCATAATTGCAAGGGTGTCTTGAAACTTTGTGCAAGTGGTGCAATCCGAACAGGAGTGGGGTTGGTTCAGTGGTTTCTCTCGATGGACTGAGGTGTCCTTCTGTGGAGACTGGACCGGTGGTGAGTGCACTAGCGGTGGCGCAGAAGATGAATTCTCACGTGAACTTGGTGGGACGACCAAGGCAAGTTGGGAGGAAGAGGCCAGGTTCGACAATGGCCTGGGGGTGAATCCCAGCGAATTTCCCAAGAGGTCGAACCACTCGACTCGGCAAGCCCATGGCAAGGACAAAGGCAGGAGGCCACTTTGGCTCTGAGAGGACTGGCCAGAGGAGGAGGGTGAAGAAGGTAGAGAGTTGTGTGAAGGTGCGGGGGCAGGTTGAGGCTGAATGGCCATGAGTGGCATGTTTTGGTACCAGGCTGAGCCCTTCTTGGATTTCCCTTGAAGTCTAGGCATGGCCGAAGCAATAAGAAGGTAAGCCGGCACTAAGAACTGGCTAACGTAGCAGGTAAGAACCACGGAGGAGTGCAGACCGCGTGATGGATTTGTTGAGAAGAGGAAGAACTGATGGACCAGCCAAGGAGCGCCATGGTATGAATACTATTGGAGAGGGAGGAGGCACACGCGCAAAGGTGACCACAATAATGGAGGCTCCATTGATCAGACGAGGAGGAAGAGAGGAGCGCACTCGAAGTGTTAATGACGCGTTAGTTGGAGTGAGGGTTGCATAACTTCATGGTGTGGGAGGAGGGGAGGTACATGCACCAGTCACGTGGTTGGCACTGCGCTGCAGGCATCGTCCCCTCCACCTTGAGACATGTACTCTAATAACACCCCATCTAGGGGTCCTATCTCTTGTTCTTGATGGAGTACTCTTCAGGAAATTATTTGGTGAGCTATGGTTTTTATCTGCTACTTCTATGCCATGATGTTGGTAACCTTCATTGGTACTAATTATTTCTTCTATGTTATTTGAAACCTATTCTGTTTCAATTTTAGGGAGATCCAAATTATCTCTTCCACCCTTCCTAAAATTGTTCAATTTTAGTGAAATATGAAGAATAGACAATTATTTCCATATGTGCATAAAACTTGTTATATGGGTCAAAACCCTTAACAAATTTGCCTTCCTTTAAGTTGCTCGAAATGATTTGCAGGTTCATCAAGGTGGGTTATATGCTTTATAGTAAATTCTCCAATTTTCCATGGTAAGGGTATGGACTTCTTTTTTTTCCTATCATTGAATAAACAGGCCCACATTTTATACTTTATGCACATTTCCTCAACAAAAAGTTTATCTAATACATAAAATGGAAGAAGAAAAGACTTTTCTTCACACTAGAACAACTTGATAACAGTAAATTCCTCAAAAGTCTCATAAAATCCTTTCCCAGAGAGAAATATGGCAGCTTCAAGAGATAATCTTGACGTACTAAGGCCAAAAATCAAGTTTTTGAACTCTAAAATAAAATTATTGTGAATCGGGTAAAAGTTATATTGAGCTTTATTTCTATAAAGGGTCGAATACGATGCATAAACTGGTTGGATTTTGAAATTAACTTTCTTTTCCCTTGACAAGTATTCAAATACATGACCATAAAAATTGAAAAATATGAGGTAAGAAGTCATATAGAATTTTCAAGTCTTTTTCAAATTACCTAGTTGAAAAGAAACTTCACTTGAAATAAGGTAGCCCCAGTCTATAATGGCTTTCTCATGCAAAGAAAAATGTAGGACGCATATTATATTTCTTGGTACAAATGTAATAGACTCCAAACCAATAATATGAGCAAACAACCATGCAAACTCTCTATATGGGTATTTTAATGAAGTTACCTCAATCCTAGAAATACCAAGGTTACTGCCTTGGTTGACCAAGTAGTTTCCTAGAAACCTCTCCAATCCTCTATGTTGTTTCAGAAATTCACTAGCCTTTTTGTTTTTAAACCGCAAGGTAGATGTAGGGAGTCGTAACACTTTTTAAAATACTGAAAGAGCTAAGGAAATGGGTTGATGTTCTTGCAATTGAATAATCACTTTCTCACAGTTGAACTTATATGCACACCATTGAACAACTTCTTTAAAATATGTTACTTCTGGAACACAAGTCGCTAATGCTATGTCTGAAGTCCAAATTAAATTCATCTTTTTCTCGATCGAAGAAATATCCTTGTAGTAATTGTATTCCCTCAACCATTGAAACTCTTGATCCTCATGCCCAAGTGTGTTTAGTGTATCTCCACAGTACAACTCGTTTTTCTTACTTGACATCATTTTCTTCGCTTTTAGCCTTGGTAGTAGGTGGTGCTACTGTCGATATTTATAGCTTGGCATATTAGTCTTTACTTAATTTCACCACGTATTTTTATGATAGTCTTTAATCAATGTAAATCTTGTTTTAATATTGTCGACTTGCATGAGATTTGAATTTATTACAAAATTTACATGTGTTACACGGATTTAATAACGATATTATGTTTACACAAGTGGCAGTTGATGTGGAGGGGATCATAAATGTGATGGGAAGCGACGATTTGATGTTGTGGCAGATGAAAAATGTTAAGTATGGAAGTGTGATATGAGGGTTGAAAGATGCAAAATGTAGAACGCGGGATTGTGGACCTGCAGACTTGAGGATATGGAGAAAAGGTAAGGAGGCTTGCACCAAAACAAGAAATGTGACTAACTATGGGAGATGGTCATTTTGAGGGCCACGGAGGTATAAGGTGCATTTAAATTGGAGAATACATGACCTGTGGACCTGCAGACCTAGAGACTCGAGAAAAAGTTAATGGATGATATGTGACCCTGCATCCACATTTCACAAAAAATGGTTAAATGTTGGAAAGTGAAAAAAGTGTGATTTGTGGAATGAAAAAGTAAGAGGTGCATTATGGAGAAAACATAATTGTGTACTTCGGACTTGCGGACCTAGAGATGTGCGGGCCCGAGACTTGTTCTACCCCTGCCTCGCATTGCTTGAATTTGGCTAAGCATTGAGAAAAATCGATAAAGGAGAAAAATACTAAGGAAAAAGGGACAAAGAAAAACAAAAGAAGAATTTTATGGATAATAAAATGAAAAACAAAATTGATCATGAATGTAGATCAACAAGAACCAAGCTACATTTATGCACCACACACCCTCTCTATATAATATATCTTATATTTGGTTAGATATGCATGTCCAAGTAGGGGTAAATGGTGGGTGCAAGCACCAAAGAGTCTGGATGTGGTGCGAAGTGTAGCTAGAAGAGTAAAGGGGAAATGTGGTACTTAAGTGGAAGGACCAAGATGTCATTGTTTATATGACTCCCTTACCTTAAGTGATATGCTCATTACAAGTGCGTGTAGAAAAAAAATTACACCTACACATTCATGTGTTTGTGCGTGTGTAGATAGAATTTAGTAGTTTAACTTAAAACTTTACTGGCGAACCTTGGGTTGTGATGCAAAATCAAAGAATAATTATGGTTAGGAAAAATGAAAATTGGGGCTAGGGAATGTCACCACAAGGGCCATCGATGTCATCACTACCACCACCATCACCTAAGCTATATTTTGTACTACACTCGTTGGAGGATATAAATGATACACTAAAACGATTCCCAATAGTGGATGTGGAAGTGGATCCCCCACCATCTGCGGAGGGTAACTCATAAGGTTGTGGAACTCAAAGAGAGGACCTCCTCTGAGGACATTACTAGGGAACCTCATAAAATCAATCTCTTAAAGTTTTATGATGGTTTTGTAGGGGAACATGTCAAGGCATGATTGGAGGGAATGGCAAGGTGATTTTCAATAAGAGAGTATGCCTCCACCTCAAAGGCCAAAATAGTTGTCTTCAAACTTCAAGACAATGTCTTGAATTGGTGGGGAAACCTTGAATAAAAGTAGCATCTCACTTCAGACACCATCTCATGGGAATTGTTTGAAGAGAGTTTTTGAAGAAAGTGATGAGCATGGTAATCACCCTCTTTTTTTGTCCTTAAATCGCATCATCACCCTTCTCCAATTTAGGAACTTGACCATTTGTTACCTATTATTTACCATTCTTTACATTAATTTCCTTTCCTAAATAGCATGAATTTTTGGGTTAATTTTTTTATATTAAATAAATGTTTTTTTATTAAAAAAATGAACATGGATGCATGATTTATGTGTTCAGGATTCTAACTTGTTTAACTGGATCCAAGAAGGAAGCTTTATATTTTGTTATTTTTCAGGAGCTAAAGAATTTCTCATCAACGTCGGGATTGGGTGTTGCATATTTTTTCATCAACCAAGTTTAGAATGCCAAATCAATTTAAATGTTACATACTTTTTTTTTTCTAGTAGGGATATCGGTTGTTAGAGTTGCTGAGTGTTGTAAAGTTTCTCTCCAACATTTGAGTATTTTTCAATAATGTGATATATTTTAGGTTTGTTGAAAAACCATTGGATGAAGACATAGGAAGCAACATAGGACACATTGAGCGCTACTCATAAGAGAGAAACACTTGTACATTTAGCTTTATTTGGTCAGGCGTAAGATGTGGTGAGGTGTAAATAGTCAATTGTGAAAATGCAAATCTCTTTTCAAGTTATGGTTTTCTTTTAAAATATAGTAGTTAAAAAAAAATTCAGTTAATTCATGAAAAATGGGTAATTTATCAAGAACTCGTGAGATTTTGGTATAAAGGAACAAGAGAAAGAACCTAAAGGGGTTTGGAATTTTGACTATCAATATATTGTTCTTGATTACAAATTGTCTTTTGCTAAATCTTGTTCTTATTGTGATTAGTTGAGTTAACACATGGATCAACCAACAGACTTTAGAGCAAGGGCCACTCTACAACCATGGTGATCCTATTTTCTTCTATTCAACTTAGTTTGCATTAATTTCATTTCTTGATTAGTAGAGTTTTCTTTCTGTCGGTTATTTTTTGTTCTGCAATTTTATTATGTCAATGAGTTTTACTTTGTATTGAATTTGCTTTTGTGCATCAAGTAGACTAAGATTGTTTTCAATTTAAAATTTCCTTATTATATTTAGATTGAAAAGTTTGGACTAGTTATGTATAATAAATTTGCAGTAATTCAATTGATTGAATTAAGTTCAGACATGCCATAGTATCATTGCATTTTTATTTCCTGTCATTATATTTTTTAGATTGCCGTAATTATTTTTTGTAGTTTATCTTTGCTGTAAATATTTTTTGTAGCTTATATTTTTGTCTTGTTGTAACTTTCTATAGAAGCAATTTGCATAAGCTACTGTATAATTTAGTATTAGATAGTTAGAATCTGCTTCCGAATTTATAAAAAGAAGGAAAGAAAGAAAAATAATTCCCCCCTATTGACATGGACAAAATGCCCTTTATCAATAGCAGGGGTTATCCTCGATAAGAAGTCCCAATTATACCTCTCACCGTTTGGAATAGGGAACCCATCCAAATTCTGGCCTGGTATCCATTTATGTTTTTGGGTTTACCAGTTGTGGCCCAATCCACCAATGATGGTTTATATTCTAAAGAAGAAATTGCAACTAATCTAAGACGCATGTATCTGGACGGAAAAGGTAACTAGAAAGTAAACATAGAACCAGATGTGATCCTATCAATGGCCCAAGAAATAGTTCACACAAATCAGAAACAATAATATGAATACATACTTCAAACCCAGAATAGTCTAGCATTTAAACAATCATTTACAGTCATATGTCCACAAATTTAGACAAATATTCCATGAAGAACGGAAATAAGAATGCAACAAACATACATAAGAATGGTCTATAATATGTAGTACATTCTTACACAACCCAAGTGTTGAGTAAAACACAACAGAATAGTCCACAACACGTGCAACACAAAAATCGGAGTTCTCTAGAAAATAGCTTGGACAAACAAGTTTCTCCTCATTAAAAGTTTCAACAATAGTACATGAAAGCTCAAAAAAACAAAATCCCCTTATTCAGATACAATCCTCCTAATTATTGAAATTCATCTTGACTGTTGGCCTTCCGCCTTCCTCCAATAACCTTTCATTTACAAATTTGTGTCTTTATCCTATTTGTAATGATGAGGGAATAAGGACAACAAAAATGTTTATGATTTAATATATGTCGTACATCATGTACAATTACATTTATAATTTGTCTTTTAGTGTTGGACCATCATAGATTTTGGCCATAGTGCACCTCACACACTGTGATGACTAATCTGGTCATTGGGAAACTCTTCTTCCTCCAAGTTCCATATTCGACCATCATGGGATTTAGACTTCTTCTTCATCCATTTGAGCTTGATTCGCTTCCATTGCTCCTATTCCATTGCTACAGTTGTTGTTGTTGCTTCTTTATCATCATTGGTTGTAGATTTCATTTGTGAGACCATTGTTGCGTATTAGTAGCTTCTTCCTTTCCTTGATGTGTAATGGATGTGTCTTCATGGTTTGTTCCCTTCACATGCTGCTTATATGGATTGTTGAGTATGACCTTTTAGCACTAGTACCTTGCACCATTCAACACATAATAGATGAGTGACCATAGTATAATCTCAAAATATAATTTCAAAACATGCATTTAAACCTATATAAATGAATATTTTGCTAAGTGAGAGTTTAGATATGTCTCCCTAAGTTCGGTTCCTAGTCCCTATGATCCTAGTTAAAGTACTGCAATCTTCAGAGTTGTTGACAATGTGCCAAAGCTTAATCCTGAAAAATGTGAAACATTGGTGAAGCATCTATCGAATCATGTAATTGTGAAGTTTTATATCTTCGAAAGAAAGTTCCAATTGTGTAAGGAACACGTGAAATGGTTACCAAAGTCAAAGGTTATGGCCAAAATATGAAAGTAGTTTTATGGGGACATGTCCCTATATCGGCATTGAAAGAAAGATTGAGCTTTGTTGTAGTCGAAAGAAAGATTGGACTCCAGTGTATTGGTGAAGATGAGATGATTCCGTCGAAACTGGGTGTATCGGGGAGAAATGGGTCATCTCCTTCGTTGGTGAATCGACAGTTGAAGAAAGTCTTAAAGCGTTGAAGAAGTTCTTGCATTGGTGTTAAAATTACATTTGATCGTTGCGGTATCTGAGCTTAGACCATGTTTCCATATCGTTGGTGTGCTATGTGCATAATCAAATCCAGTCACTATGCATGGTTTCATTCTTAAAATAAATGGCTCACATGCTTAAAAATGAGTTTAAAAAGTTTCAATTTGTTAAAATATTTAAAAGGGGAGTTATTAAAATAATAAAAAATTAAAGGTTTCAAAAGAGGGGGTTGTGAACCCCCTTACGTATCAAACATGGGATGTGTTCAATTATTCAAGAATGGAATGTGTTGAAGTATAAAAAAATTGGGGGGTGGGGACAGAGAGGGGGATGACCGTTCACATATGTCACGCCCCTGAGTGTTCACATATGTCACGTTCCCACTTTCCATAACTCCACACACTATGGAAAAGAAGGAGGGGGGGTCATGGGCCATTCCCTCCCCCCTCTAACTCACCATTACATTAAACTGTTAACAAATTCAAACTTTCCAAACCATGCCATTTAAACATTTTCTATGTCGGCATTGGAAACTTGATATAAACACGTGATGTTGGCCAATGCATCGACACATGATCATACATTATAAGTCGGCATGTATCAACATCCAACATGTGATTACCTATGGTGTGTGGTGGGGTGGAGAGGGTTTATTTAACGTGCAAGAGAGATTTCTTAGATGTGAGAAAGGTTAGTTGGAAGGGGATGCACGTGGTCTTCCCCATCCTCACCTCCACATATCAAACATTTGATCCCAGGGACCCTCCCCTCCATATTATCCATTAACTTGGAATAAAACATTATTTTAATCATTTTAAAAATTAAAATTCCTTTTTAATTTAAATGATTTCTAATTAACTTTAAACCATTTCTTATTAAATTAATTTTAAATTTTAACAATTTAAATTTAAATTTGAACCATTAAACTTAAAACAATTTCTTTTTTAAAGCGATTTTGTCCAACATTATTTCATGCATCAGTGTGAGAGAAACACTATTAGTCGATGACCTTGTTAAAGGGGATTTTGACGCTACCCTACATGATTTTAAAGGATCATAACTTGCATATATGATGTCCAATTGGGGTACCATTTTTTGTAATGTGGAAAGCACGGGGAGGGGTTTTTTAGTGAGGGATTACCACTTCATTCGATCATTTCAATGATGTCACAATTAACAAGGTTGGTTGGGCAAGAAATCCTTGGTGATCGTTTTATCACTTCTGGTCATCAAATTTCGATTCCATCTATTGGAACACATACAATTATGAACTTTTGAGCCCTATACTTTTCACCTCATGAAAATATAATTCTACTTAAAGAAAACGGAAAATTCCTAAATGACATTTTAATTTTTCTTCCTTTACTAGTTGGTAAATAATAAGGTGCACATGATATATGTCATTGACAAGTTTTTCCTTTTGATCAAATGATCCTAATACCTTTGGAGTTTTGGAGCCACCTAAATTTTAAAGAGGTAAATCTATGACGGTTGTTTCGGAGCTCCACGCTTCATATGTTTCAATAAGTCTTAACAATAAAAACCCGAAAGTGTCTGCTCATTGCTTTTCCTAAACCTTTTTAAAGGAATGCGTCATAGGACACGTGTACCTTCCGATTCTTTCCCAAGTTGAGACGTGGCACCTCCCTTTCCTCGACACGTCAGAATGACCTAGTCTATAACACATCACTACAGAAGATGATCCTTTGGGATTTTAACAAAGAATGAATTCACGAATCACTGAAATATCAAAATGTTGAACTATTAAACATTACATAACTAAGTTAATCATAAATTACCAGATAATTAGTTGCTTCACATTTTGGGTTTCGAGAAGTTCCTCTCAAGATACATTGAAAGTCCCTGAAGTCCGAACTCTCAAAACACTTGAAGTTAACACACCATCTTAAACATGGTTAATTAAAGTTTTACAAGTGATTATTCAAAGATTAATCTTTTCACGGATTTGGGATTCGGGAGGTTCCCACTCTGTCACATAAAAAACTCTCGAACTCGAATCGTTGAAGTGTTGGTGGCATTTATGACTAGTTAAGGAAAATTATTCAAACATAGATTGCGGATCGCCAGGTAGACTTTCCCATCAAACGTTAATAAATTTTTCATCAGTAAAGTTATACGAAAAGTGATGACTATGTTTGAATAAAAGCACTTTGATTTCGAATTCATTTTCACTTTCTGC
Organism: Picea engelmannii; assembly: GCA_009831015.1. Lineage (NCBI taxonomy): Eukaryota > Viridiplantae > Streptophyta > Pinopsida > Pinales > Pinaceae > Picea > Picea engelmannii. The sequence goes on along the minus strand of ML826053.1, from coordinate 192,889 downwards.
AACTAACAAGATTTATTTGTTTGAAGGATTCATGAATTTTCTCTGCAACAGGTAATTTAATTCTATCTCCTTCGAAGTTATAGCGTCGTGGAAAATGACGAAAAAGGACCGATGCGGCAGGCGAGGATTCAAACCCAAATGCGGACGTTCTGTCGGACACTACGCCACGAGCCAGAAACACTGCTAAGTCTTGGACGCAGGTGTTCGAGGTTTTAGAGTGTGAAATCATCAACTGTCCAGAGGACTGTGTTGAAGAAGAAGACGATATTTATGCAGCTAAACTCAGACATATAACGCAATCGGAACTGCACAAAATAGAGGCACAACCAAGACTCATGCCTTATAACAACATGATAAGTTAGGCCTTGGAGCACGTTGACATCCAGACTAGGAGCATTGTCAACCATCAGAAGGTCGTTGGCGGCTCTTTCCAACCATAACATATGCAAGTAATGTATAAACTCTCCCCTAATCCTAGATATACATTCAATGTTGCATTCATTCTGGATTTCAAGAAAAAGGAGTGCGTCCAGTACGCCATGAACTGTCCCTATATAATCAAGTCTTGGTGGGGGCACTCGGAGAGATTCATAACCGATGCTCATGGTATATATGCCACAACGTCTTTGGACGCTCCCATGGTGTATCTCGCCATGATGTTATGTCAATTGTTTGGGAAGAAGAGCCCTATGAACTTCTCGGTGGAATGGGTATCCATCATGCATGAAGTAGTAGAGGGTTTCACTTTCAATTGGGACAAAATGTTGTCTGATAACTTGTCCAAAGAGATTGCAGAATATAAAAAAATGAAGTCAAAAGGATAGTCTGCCCCTTTCTACATGTCAACATATATCATGGATGTCATCTTTTTCATGGCGCTTTTCCCATTGATGAATTGGAGTTGTACCTCGACCAGTGACGAGCCCATTCATTTCTATCATTCCAAGCTATGGGAAGAAAAAACCAAAGATTTTTTTTACAAAATCTGTCACAATGTAGTGGTTCCTATTCATATAACCCTGTATGGTCACCCACCTCCTCGAATTTCAGACAAGATTATAGGGAATCTAGGTAAGCTAGCAGATTGGTTTATTGAGAACTTATCATATATCAGAGTTTTTGGGTGCTCTGTTCCTCCCCATGCTCTCCCGCGATTTTTACTAGATATGCTGGTATGAAAAGAAGTGGCCTACCAGACAGTAATGGGAGGCATCAACAAAGAGTTGAAGGCAACACAAAAAAAGGTATGGTCGAATTTCCCTATTCAGGTTGGCATGTTTTCATTACTGGATTTCAGTCACTCCAAAGTGGAGGTTGTGGCTCTGGAAGATGTCAAATTGGTTGAAATTGAATTCAAAAGACACAACCCATGCAAGATTGTGGAAAACCACCTAGCCCATTTCAACATGAAAATATATGTGCACGAAAACTCCCCATATGACGAAATATTCAAGGGAGTTAAGTCTTATCAGGGGGTACATGACATATTCCAAACCTTTCCCCCATATCATCAAGCTGGTTTTATCAAGTTTTCGAAAACACAGGCGGAACAACCTACGAAGGTACTACAAGGGGAGAAAATAGCCACTCCCCTTCTTAGGAATCCAGGTCAACAAGTTTTGAAGCCAGCCACTCTAATAAGCATAAAGTTGAGGAAACCCTGAAGAGCTTGGAGGTATTGACATAGAAATTAGAAGCATCATTGTCAAGCCATCTAGGCCCCCAGGAAAAAGCCCAACTTGAGGCTTTCCTGAAGTAGGGACAAAATGTGCCTCCTTCATCACCAACTACCCCTACAGGCACCTCAAATACAACAAAACAACAAAAATCTACGGAGATTGGTACTCCCATTACATCATTGACTCCTCTACAATCCATCTTCATAAATCTTAATTCCGAAGTTGTTTTAGTAGATGATCTTACCCCCATCTCGCCCGAAGAGATGCCTCCTTCGGATTTCTTCTTTAGTAGAAAAAGGAAGGCCATCGTGAAAAGAGAATGACACCAGAAAGATGGAGTAATAAATAAAAGGAAGAGAAGGGAATATGATAGGAATAATCGAGATGATCCAGAATTCGCAAAAGAGGTTGCAGGTTCGTTAGGTGCTTTTGCCACTGCCAATCAATGGTATGTGGACAATTTGGCCAAACAACTATGACATAAATGCTTATTGGTAGAGAAGTTGCAAAGTCAAATACATGCCATAGAGTAGACTGTTGGGAACAAGATGAGCCAAGACTTCGAGCAAATCAAAGTTCATGATCGACAACAAATCCAATAGTTGCAGGCTAACCTCGAGGAGCTCCATCAAAGTTCACAGACCAACCGAGGATTGGTCACTCAACATGATGAATTGATAGGGAAATTTCAAGCTAGATTGGACCTGACCGAAGGTGCCTCAGTAGATATCTCAGCCTTCCAAACTCAGACACTAGAAATAAACAAAAAACTAGAAATGGCCCAGCATGACCTTTTTATGTAGGTTGATTCCATCCAAAAGTGCTACCAGGAAGTAGACCTTTCTCTGATGGATATCTATATTAAGGAAAGAGAAGATCGTTCATCCTATGCTAGGTTTCAAGAAGCCATCATATTGGTGCATAAAGATAATGCCCCTGATTTCCCTCTGCTCTCCCCTTCTGAACAATTACGAGGTGATATGGCCCTAAAGGTCTGGGAAACAAATTTGGGAGAGAGTAAAAGATTATCCAGGGAGGTAAAGGACACTTGCCAAGAATCATTTTCATCATTAGACAAGAGGATAATTGACTTTGATGGAAGTAGTATCTCGGAGGCCCTGGGGCAAATTGATATTGAAATGAACCAACAAAATTCCAGAAAGAGAAAGGAAGAAACTCTAATGGCCATTCAGGAAATGAGCCAAATTGATCTTCTTAAGATCAATAAATGGCTAGTGATTCCAAGCTCACAGCTCCAAGCCACATTTCAGGAAATAAAAAGGATCCAAGAAAAGTTGCCTCTGGTAGAGAGGAGATTATTCACTTTTGAGGTAAATGAAACAATTGAGCCCTCAAAGTTCGTAGTGGAATTATTGAATAGATTGAACCAATGTATTGAACATGGGAAAGAAAGCATATCTGGAAGAAAATAAGGGAACATGCAGAATTCCCTTTGTTTTTACCCTCCCTACCTTTCACCTTCCTACAACCACTTATCTCGTTCATTCACATTCTAATCTTCACTTATCTCTTATTCATCATCATACACTTGTTCCATTGTCATCCTTTCCACAAACGATTATTTTTTCTTATGCTCGTTATACATTCCTTGATGAGCCATGCAGTGTTACTCATCCGATTGTCATTCCTCCCTGATCCCAACTGTGTCTCATTGCATTGTTGAACATATCTTGAGGGACAGATGGAAACATATAAAAATGGTCAGGATAGTATGTCTAATTATTAAGGAGGCCAAACGAAAACTGTTTCCAGCCTAAAGGACTAAAGAAAAGAGACATTTTTTCCAAGAAGATGAAGAGACAGAGGAGAACGCCAATAGAGCTCATCAGATTTTACATATTGTTGTCTTATTCAAATATATGCTATTTTTATTGAAAGAAGTCCAACTGTTTGAGTTGTGACAGTTTTTGTATAAATACATAGATTCAAGATCTATTCAAGGTTTCTTCTTGCCAGATGTAATAGAGAAAACTCTCATTTTTTAGTATTAATACAAGTGCAAGCATAGATTCCAATTTTTGTTCAGTTTGGGTTATGTGTCTCTTGTGTATTTCCATATCTTCGAATTTCCTTATGTAATTCCTTGATAAGTGATTGATTGCAATTTAGTATCTCAGCTACTGTAATTACATTATATCAACAATTTGTTAAGTAAGCAGTTTTTCCTCTGTATTTACTATAAGTAAAGCAAGACCTGCAAGTTGTTTGAATTACTGCATTTCATATCTTATTCAAGGGTGCAATCTCTACTTTTCTTCCACTGCAAACAAGGTGAGAGTCATCTGCAATTGATGCCTAGCTTTGTTTAACGGTTTTGTAAGTTTCCTTCACACCATTTGATATTAAAATTGTGACTTAGACAACGAAATATGACCTATGTACTGTCCTATTATTAATTCCATTTAAGGATCATTTATTATATAATTAAAGGTAGAAGAAGCACTCTTTTAAAACATTCTCATTAAACATTCCCGATGCCTGACATGACTTAAGTTTAATCTCAGGAACAACACCATCGTTTGTGTTGGAATCGTAATTTCATAAATAATATAGTTGGCCTGCTTCGGGGATGAAAAACACAATTCGACTAGCACCTAAAAATTGTGAGCAAATGTGTTTTTAAATGAAATTTTGGGTCCCATTCTCACTACTACTTTGCTCAAGTTCCATTCCTCCAGTTCCCGCATTAATTGTGTTATACATGCTCTTAATTCATCCATTGGACCTAAGGTCATTTGTCAGTGGCTGAGAAATATAATCATGTGTAAACAACCAATTCATGTTTGGAGCACTTGAAATTGTTTATGCTCTAGGAGAACCAATTATTCATTGAGATGCAATTGATAGACATATTAAGCCTTGTAGATGTTGCAATTGACCCACCTAAAAATAATCAACACTTTCGTGATCAAGGTTAGTCATAAGATAAAAAAAGGTGCAAAATGTGCATGTCGTTACGATATGTGAAATGAAAGATGCTAGCGACACAAAAAAAAAACTTTCTTATATTATGATAATACTCAATCACGACTGCAACATATATCAAAATCAACATGAAACCAAAATAACTCACTTATTTGGCTCAATGAAAAGGATTGGCTTTGGAGGAAAAAGGAGAGGCCTCAGGACGTGAGCGTCTTGCTAACACAGTCTGTGTCAACAAGACAATGAATATCACCACTGATACACCATGTATCAATGAAGATATTGAAAACTCATTGATACACTATGTATCAAGGAAGATAGGAGATCTTGCACCGATATGTATCGGTGTCAAGATGAATATTTGATGGTGGTGTATCAATGGTTGGATAAATAAGGAACATCGACGTATTGGTGTCGAAACTTTGATGGGATTCTAGTGCGTTAGTGGTCATGGGAGGATTATCGTCGATGTATTGATAGACATGAGAATATGGTTTCCAATGTATTGATAACTGAAAATTGATTGGGCATAGATACATAAGAACCCTACAATTTTATTTTTTTTTAAGTTTTGGCTTGACTTATGTATCGGTGTAAAATAGGGGATGTTGTCGATACACTGTGTATCGGCAGGGGAAAAATGATTATCATCGATACACAATGTATTGGAAAAGGAAATAAGATGCTTTCTGATACACATTGTATCGACAAAGGAAAGAGAAATCTTGTTGATACACTATGTATCGCCAGGCTAGAGTGTTCTTTAAAAGACGTTGAAAATGGTAAAGTCTGGAGAGTGAGAAGAGACTCTTGGGATTTAACATTTGTATGAAAGAATTTAAATATTTTCCAGTATCAAAAGTTTCATAGGGGAGCCCAATTTCTTCTTTTAGAGTAATGGTGAGAATAAGAAATTAGGGAGCACAACACCCCCCAAAATAATATAAAAAAATGATAGTTAGCAATAAATCCTAAGAAAGAAAAAGCCTAAAAATATGCATATACTTTGCACAACATTTTGAAATTTTATGTTCCTCATGTTGATAATTAAAGTAGGTTCTCATGGTTAATGGATTTTTAATTCCAAGTATTGTTTGAGCCCATCATTATTTGGCATCGTTGCAGGGGAAACACTAATATTTTTGGAGTCTTTTCCTTTGCATATGGATCAAGGAAATTATTCACGTGAGTATACTCCTCTAAATGAGAATGGATCGGGAGGAGGAGAGATAAGTTTGGGATGTTCGTACATAATACCCTTTCAACTTCTAATCCTAAATAATTAAGTAAGGAAGAGGGTTCTTCTTCGACCTCTCACACTTTTAAAGACAAACTAGAGGTTAAAATTGAATTAGATTAACCATATATTTATTTGTGGAGATTTCATAGACCCTCTGGAGTAAAATATGAAGAAATTGGTTGGGAACTTGAGACTTTGTTCAATATG
>ML826053.1:114134-141806 GCA_009831015.1 Picea engelmannii | reverse complement strand
TTTTCACCTAGGGGACTTGTATGTCCACATCTAAGGAAGCCTATGACTCTTCCATTTGACTTTGAGGCATTTATGGGGCATCTACAGACTTTAGTAGGGCCTTTGGAGGCCAACATTGCATATTGGAGCCACATTCATCCTTATTTAAGGGGGATGTCCTTCTCTTGGGTGTTATGTCACCTTGATCATTGTGCATGTGGCTTGACCACCTTATTTTATTGTTGTTTTAGAGTAATTAGTTGTAGGTGAATTGTATTTTATTTTTTTAGTCCTAGATATAAGGAATCACATGGGATAATATTATATTATTGTAAAGGAAGTATATCGTCACTCTATATAAATATATGCACTTCCTCATTTGTACTCATGGTTGGATTTTTCGAGCTCTCACTCTTTGGAGATTAATTAACATATCTTTTCTTACATAATTTACATTGTAAATGATTCTTTCTTTGTGGATGAATATTTTCAATTATTGAAGCTTCTCTATCTTATCTTTTATTTGGTGCATAAGAATTAATGGTGGGATATTCAAGTCTTCTACAAACCTTCATGATTGATCCATTTGAGGGGTAAGTTTACCACTTTGAATGAAGATGTTCTAGGGTTTCCTTCCTTCTTCCTTTGTTGATTTGGTGATTATTTGGTGCCTTGATGTGTTTTTCCTTTGGTTCCCTATCAAGAGGTATTATGTAACTTCATCAAAGCATGGTTTATTTTGTTGGTGAAGGTATTCCATCAAGATTCCCTTATTGTAGACCATGATATTCATTTTTTATCTTGATTGGGTGAGGGATACATTTTCCTCTTGGTTCTAAAATCAAAGACCTAATCCTCGAAGGAAGTAAGCCAATTCTTGAAGGGTTTCGTCATGATCTCATTTCCATTTTATTCACCTTGACTCAGTTTCCCCCATTGGCTTTGGAACTCATCTTAATATCATTCCATCACTTATTATAGTGGTGACCATCCTAACACTTCCCCTTGAGCTGTACCTTAGTAGTCTTTCATATGGTTGGATCTAGCTATTTCTATAGAGCATGCTTTGAGACCTTTGAGCGTGTAGGAATTCCCATCATTCTAAAAACTGGTGTATAATTATAGGAAATCCATGGTGATGGGGCCTAATGTTATCAACCATTCAAAACCTAATATAGTATCACTTTTTCCCATTTCAATGGTAAATGTGTGAGTTTTCAAGGAATAATCACCCATTTGAAGTTTCACAATTTCACACTGGCCTCCACATTTCATAGATCCCCCATTAGCAATGATAATCTAAAAGTTGTTAACAACATGGATATAGCAATGTGTTTATTGGTAAATGCGACAATGAAGGAAATTATGGGTGCTTCCATTGTTGATTAAGATGATAACCTTCTTATTCTTGATGTAGCCAACCAAATTTAATATCCTAGAATAAGAAACATTGATCAAAACATTAAGAGATATTTTGGGTTCTTGACCTGATTGGTTAGGAAGTGGAACTTCCTTGGTAGAGGGGATGAATTTATCCTAAGTCTTTCCATCAAATTCATCATTAGAAATTTCCTAAAAATGGACACAAAATAACTTTTGTTCCTTATATTTATTCCCTAGATAATATTTTTCTTCACAATTGTAGGAAAGACCTTTCAGTTGGCATGTTTCCATTTTGTTCTATGTCAACTTGTGGACCTTGAGGGGTGAACCAGGTTAATGGCCACAAAAGGGCTTATATTTATTTCCTAGATAATATTTTTCTTCATAGTTGTAGCAAAGACCTTTTAGTTGGCATGTGTCTAACTTGTGGACCTTGAGGGGTGGAGCAGGTTGATGCACAACCACCACAATTGGGCATGGATGTTGAGAAAAGTTGGAGTGTTTGGATGATGCATAGGATACAACTTGTGCATGGAGATCAATTTGCATGGACTCCAACCAAGTAGAAGGGTGGTTAATCTCCACTTGAGCTTTGATTTCCTACCTAAGACTACTTATAATTCATTGCTTAGAAAAGTTTTTTTGTTAAATTTTCTAATTATAAATCATTGCTTAGAAAAAAAAATTGTTAAATTTTTTGTTCTAACAACCAAATGTTCAAAAACATCAATACATTATTTCGCCATGCTGATTTAGCTTAATTTGGTAAGTTGTCCCAAAAGATTAGTATCCATGATAAAGTGGGCAAATAAGACTTTCACAAACTACTTCCATCCATTGAACGTTGGAGATGATTTCTTATGCCACTACCACCACTACCAATGTTCCCTATCCAAAAAGATTAGTATACATGATAAAGTGGGAAAAAAAGGCTTTCATAACCTGCTTCCATGTATTGAAAACCTTGGGGATGCTTTCTTATGCCACTACCACCACTATCAATGTTCCCTATCCAAATAGATGACACGAATTTTGAGTTTTAAGAGGTCATTCACTATGGCATGGAGACAAAAGTAGTGCTGTAATACAATGTTCCCTATCCAAATAGATGACACGAATTTAGAGTTTTAAGAGGTCATCCACTATGGCATGAAGACAAAAGTAGTGCTATATTTTTTAAAATCTCCAGACTAGATTTATGAAAAATATTCTAATCTTACAATATTTTGAAGTCAAGCTAATCTTACAATATTTTGAAGTCTAGCTTGACTTGAAAAATATTCTAATCTTACAATATTGATTTTGAAGTCTTGAAAAATATTCTAATCCTACAATATTGATTTTGAAGTCTAGCTTGACTAGATTTATGAATATTATTCTAAAATAATATTCTAATCTTACAATATTTTGAAGTCTAGCTTGACTAGATTTATGAAGATTATTCTAGGACCATAAATTTCTTTAAATCTCTTGTAGAATAAGATCATAATATTTTGAAGTGTATCTTGTCAAGATTTATGAATATTATTCTTGGACCATAATTATTTTTTAAATCTTGTTGATAATAGATATGAAGTGTATTTCATATAAATAAGTCAATTAATGTGAGCAAATTGTTTTAAGGCTGACAATTACGGAATGGTATAAGTGACAATGAAAATAAATAAATAAAGAACATGAATCTTTTTCACAAGAATAGAACTTGTTTATCAATCCTGCAAACTTCAAGACTTTGTAAATTATCTAATTAACATAATCTATTTTGAGACTTTGTAAATTATAAAAAATATTTCAGGATACACAGCAAAAAGCGCAATTTGCAAACACCATAAATAGCGGAACACAATATCTGCATAATTCTATTAAACATTTAATTTTTTTTTCTCAAGTGTGTCAAATATTCTAAGTATCATGTAGAGAGACAGAAAATCATCTTCAGAGTCTAAAATTATAATTCATCTACTTGTAGTTATTATAGACAGAAATGTGAGAATTATTACATTTTTGCCTTCACAAGCCAAACTACAGATATAGGCTAAGCATGTCACGACACGACAGTCGTCCTCAGTTGTCCTATTTTCCCTCGCTACCACCAAAGGGGTTCTTCACATCGTCCATGATACTCTGTGTAGCACCCTTCACTGTGTCCCCCGCCTGCATTTCCATTTGACACTCAATCAACTTCAATACATTCAAAACCAAAATGAACTTTTAAATTTGATAATTAATCAGATCTTAGAAACCTAGCGGTACATTATTTTATAATAACATTAACAAAAACCTGTTGGAAGAAAAAGCCAGTTTGTTATGTCCCCTATTGGGTTGTACCCATGGCCGACTGACCCATTCCCTTGGTTACTTCAGTCGCTTGAGAAGCCTTCTCGTGGTTCATGTCCTTCATCCCCTTCGCATTACAAAATTAAGAACACCACTAACAGTAAAATCGTCAATAACAATAAAAAAATACATAATATCAATAACAGTAAAATCGTCAATAACAAGTTTTTAGAACATTAGATACTCCAGAGAAGAGAATGAGAATACAAATAAAACTGGTAAATAAATAGATTGTTAATTGGGATAATTGTTGAGCTTGTCCAACATTTTCCTCGTGTATTGCTTGTACTAATCCCCCATTTGGATGAATAACTGTAGATCGATCGACCTCTTCAACTTTGAATTTTCGCATAAATGATATAGGAAAATGAAAAGGTTGAGTGGGCGGGTTTACAAATTCAAAATCATAGGCTGGGTGGGTTTACAAATTCAAAATCTGCATTGGAATGGACATCGATCCTTGGTGCCTTTATTAAATTCAAAATTTGATTTTTCAAACTAGCCTTCAATTAATTCGTTGTATAGTATATCGTAGGGGTCTTATATTGTATAGTGTATGATTTTTTATGTCGACGTACAAGAGGGTGGAATACAGCCGAAACAAAAAGGCCCTCCCCGTGTGTTGTGAGTGGGAAATCCCTCTACGGACTAGCAATTAGGGTTGAAATATGCATGCAGAAAAGACCTAAAGATCTCTACTTTCTACTGTCATCCCAGACCTAATCCCCATTATTATTAAGCAAATACATATTTAAGTGGGCATACCTTATTACGGGCATTTGATGTAGATCCTTCCTTACGCTTGATCATTTTTTTATTGCATCTCTCCTCCCAAGGCTGACCTGCATTCACACAAAACAAACAACAAACTCTACATGCATTCGATATATAGATTAATGAGTTAGAGATTCAATAAACAAGCATACAACAAATCATAAGAACCTCATATGGTGGGATGGGAAAAGTATCTCTTTCTTATTAACTTCAACAAATCAACTTACAATGAGGAAGTCAACCGCTGCTCCACGAACCTGGTCCTGGGCTCCTCTTCAACTGTCCTCCAACTTCTTTGCTCTATATTTCTCTTTGCACAAGGAAGTGTTTCAGGATTAATCCATAAGTGCGTACATGAACCGATCTCCCTAGATCCACCTGGATCTAGAACAAAACATGACAGAATACTACTCTTTCCCTAGATCTAGCCTATTGAGTGAACTAAGAGATAAGGATTGTGGACATACCTTATGAACGCTTTCCTAGGTCTCTGTTGTTCCAAGCTTTGCTCCGATGCTCTTGCTCCGTTCAGATCACAACAGAACAAACCAATCAAAGTAAAGGCAGATTAATATAATCAATAGCTAGTCTATACATGTGATCAAGGAATCATGTAATAAAGTGATATCATCTTTATGGGAAAGGGACATATTACTGTATTGAATTAATTGAAAGTGAAACTTACAACCTGAGCCTTGATGTCATAGGTCTCCTTTCGATGGCTCCTAGATCTGACACACACACTTGCTCATGCATGAAGAAAATCAACCACATGTGATGACCTTGTTGTAGTCTCGTGCTGTTGTAGCATCAGTCCTTCATACAGGCTTTCAACAATTCTCCAATCAATCTCTTGCTATCTTGCTTCTAACCTTTTCCATGATCCATCTCCTCAATATATAGGAGAAGATAATTTAGTTGATTGGATAAGAAATGATCCCAATAAATCTGGAATGCCAGTAATTGAACAACCATTCGTTAGCCAACTCATTCTTCTCGAAGATTCTCTTCTAGAAGGCTCGAGAACTTCATCTTTTTCCTCTTCAAAAACATGTTCGCACCCTGGCCATGATTACAGTGTGAATTATCCGCACCCTGGCTTTATGCAGCCTGCGAGAATCAGGCATTCTCGCAGGCAAGTATATATGCAGCCTGCGAACTGTTTGAAAAATATAGTTTTCTGGAAACAAACAAGTGCAACTTTTCTCAGGAAAATATTCTTATTGAAGAGCTTGATTTTCCATCATCATGACCTCATCATGACATCATCACAATGACCAAAATTGTGGATAACAGGAAGGCTAAAGGGTTGGGACAAAGGGAATATACAATTGGGTATAGTTTCTCTACCATGATTTTTTCCTCTCCAAATGGGGCCCCTAACCCTTCTTTTATAGGCTAGAAGAAGCTAGGTATTTGGACAAACCCTCGGACATGCATGGCTGAAAGGTTCAATTAACTCACCCAAAGTTGTGTGTTATGTCAGAAACTTTCCTTTTTTCGTGCTTTTGTAGGTACATGCGGGCTCTTTTGGGTCAGCGAACGTGTACACACATGCAGTAATAGAACAGGGCATGTGGGCCTTTATAACAAGTGTTTTTAAGAAGACTTGTTCAACAGTGCTTTGGCAAAGAAGGGATCTGAGATGGCTTGATGCTAGGTAAGCATGTATGGTGCAAATTAGGGTTATAACAAATGCCCCCTAATGTATGAGGTCAGAATAGCATCTGATTACTGAAATACATTACCAATCTTTACTGATGTGCCCAACAAGTGAGCTCAGGAACCAAAAATCGGGAGGCGCCGTCTGCAAAAAATAATAATTGTCTCACTGAGGCGGGCATACCCGTGCTCGGGATAGAATAAACTCATGGCTACCAATCAAATATACTATATATCCATGTCATATCACTATATAAAGTGTAGTCGCGAACAATACACAACGAAGCTACATCTCGAAATAAAAAAGATATACATGTAGAGTATCCATCTTCTCATAAGCTGATAAGGCCTGATGGTTGGAGATTAGGTCTTCAGAGCTCGAGAAACAACTTCAAAATCTTCAAAACTCGGGTAGGAGTGTAATATGAGTGTACAACTTCACTACCCAGAGGTCTTCGACGACTCATCGGTCATGGACTAGAGAATCTTGATGATCAAACTGAAGGCTTCATTGATTTCGAACAAAGACTTGATTGGACGTTCAGGATGGCCGGGTATGAGGGCAAGAGATAAACTGTAAAGGGGCTGACTCAGGCTTGGTAGAAAATTCCCTTGGACAACAGCACGACAAATGATGAGACTTAGGCAGCATGGCATTAATCATAAGTTTATGAAGCAGGAGGCAACACAAACTCTCCATATGCTTGGAAGAATAACCAAATGGAGGAGGACACAGCTCTATGTAGTGAGAACAACTTCCTAAGGTCGTTTTACATCCCATAGTTTGATGAGAAAATGGATAGATGTGCTTTATCCAAGGGCAACTTATTGTGCTACCAATAAAGAAAATACTTTTCCCTTCCTCTTTTTGGGGTATATTTGATTTTTTTGTCTTTTTCAATGATTTTGGGAAAAAGAATAAAGGATTGTTACATTACAATGGATGAACGAGTGTTACAAACATACAAGTTCAAGGCGCAAGGACAAGACTGATGTTCAAAATAATGATACTCGGGAAAAATCCTCCAGGGGCCAGGGGTGTTAAAACGCAGAGGCAAAGTTCTACAAGGCTTGCATATAAGGTATGCTTCAGATGGTTCAGTTGGGAGCAACATGGAGCCAACATTTAGACCAAAGACGTAGGTATGCAAACACGGTTAACAAAACACACAATGGTAACGTCCTTCGATGTAAGTTTAACGAGCCCAGAGAAAGTAAGCTTGGTGTGTTTTCATATTTAGAGAGTCTGAAAAGATGTAAAATGAGACTCCATTGGGGTACCTTTTTCGAAGGTAGTCTAGTCGGTTCGAAAAAGGGGCAAACTAGCACCGACAAGACGTTTATTCAAAACCATTTTAACGAGTGTGATAAAGACAAGATCACTCAGCCATTTTTTCATTTTTAAGGAGTCTGAAAAGAGATTAACTATGGACTCCATCGGGAATGTTCTTCTGGACCATTTTAACGAGTGTGAAAGAATAAGGTCACTCTATGATCTTTTCAATTTTAGGGAGTCTGAAAAGAGCTTAACTATGGACTCCGTGGGGGTTCCTTTTTCGTAAATTTAGTCCCTTAGGCCCGAAAAAGGGTTAAAATGATACCTGAGAGTATTCTTCTAGAGAAATGAAGTTCCATAGAGTATACCTTTGTTCGTACAGTTGACCGTCCGGACCGAAAAAGGGGTAAACTACCGCCAGACAGAGGTGACTTCAAATTTCATTTTAACGAGCGTGAAAGGCCACAAGATCGCTCGGCAATATTTTCATGTTTAGAGGGTCTGAAAAGGGATTAAAAGAAGACCCATTATATCTTTTGGGAGTCTTGAGGGTGAGGTAAAAAAGGAATCATGCAAATGAGGCTCAAACTCGTAATCAGGAAAACAACAAGGACTCCCGAGCCTATGGTTCTTAGAGATAGCATGGACACCATAATGCAACTAGGATCTACCTAGGGAATCCATGTTTGGGTAAGCTCTACCACCAACTTGCGACACTTATAAAGAAACAAAGATGGTTCTGTGTCGCAACCTGATGGGATCGACCCTATGGAAAAGGAAAAAGACAACGAGATACAAAATTTAGGGTAGAAACCTAAGCTATATGCTCCAGTTGATCATCGGAAATTTTGCCACGGACCGTCAAAAGTTACCCAAAACTCTAAAAAAATGTCCCGATACCCGATCATACCCCCCCAATGCAACTCTTGAATCACTCTAAATGGATTTTGGTATGAAAAACATGATGGGGGGGGGGGACAAAAAAGTGACAAAAAGAGGCCAAAAAGTCTATAAATAGAAGATGACAGCTCATTATCACCATTGTTGATTTGGAAATTGACTCTGGAGCCAAAAATCCCCCTTTGATAAAAGCAGTGATTCCGAGAGCTATAGTGGATGAAGCGACCATCTGTCTGGACCAAGTAAGTACAAACTCTCTTATCTTGATTTTAAGTCTTTATTTTTCCTTTAGGTTCCATTTTTTGGGGGGTCATCGACCTTCAAAAAGTCAACCCTAGGTCCACGTGGGTTGTCTCAGGATAGGTCAAGTGTACATTTAGGCAGAGTAAACTCTGCACGCGTGTACACGTGATTGTCACTATTACAGCCTGTGTGGACCCCCTTATTGAATGAAAAAAGATTAAAAAACAAGGGTTAACCCTCTTGAACCTCGGTGTTTTGCAAGATGTATGTTCACTGGAGAGAAAGAGAGCATGAGGAGGTTAGTGAGTTGGTCGGGGAAGACCCCAATGCTGTGGCTGCCTTGATGCAATGTGGGTTGCTTAAGTTTTTCTTATGTCCTTTTATGCGGGCACAACCTAGGCTACTGAACGCCTTGGTTGACTATTGGCATCCGGATGCAGAGGCATTCATGTTAGAAGGACAGTCACTGGTGCCCACAACCGAGGACATGTATTTTTTGACTGGCCTCTCTAAGAGAGGGGAACCAGTCAACTTCTGGACTTTTCCTTTGGGACCGCATAACATAGCAGAATTGATAGGTCTTTACTGTGCGGCCGATACAGACCGCTCGAGCTCACAGGTTCCCATAAGCAAGATGACTGACTTATCACTACAGGCAATAGTGTTGCTTATTGGGTGAATTACTAGTTCTGCGGCTCTACATCAGGCATCCTAGGCATAGATGAACTGTGCAGTCTAGTGCTTAAATGCACAAATATTTGATTGGAGCACTGCATTGTTAGAGTGTATGAAGAGGCAGTTGACAGATTGTCGATTGCAGACGTAGAGGAACTTCGTGTTCGGGACCATTCTATGCTCTTTCTTCTTTGAGAGAGTTACGAGATTTAGTCATTGAGTAGTGGTATGACGACATTAGGCCTCTCTTCTTGCTATGTGTAGATGGGCAGTGTTACTGCCCCGATAGGGTGGCGAAAGGACCAATGAGTCCTTCGATGATGAATTCTTCGCGTGGTTGTCGCGACAGATCCTGGTTATAGAGGATTACCCCTATGCTGGGATTGATTTCTCGAGAGACCCTGAGATACCAGTACCTCCTGGTGAGGAGCGAGGAGAGATGGGTAAGTTTACTTCATTGTTTTTTTTGTTTTTGTGAAACATATGTAATTTTTATGTTGTTTTTGTTATATATCATTTTTTTTTATGCCAGAGTATTTGAAAGATATGTGTTTGTTGCATGCAGATGTGGGACCAGTGCGACCTACGGACTATACCAAGAACAGGTGTCGTCCTCAGCTAGGGGCTGCACCTGCCGCCGCAGGGGGACTAGCAGTAGCAGGAGATCTTCCAATCAGGGAGGCTGAGAGGGTGTTGAGATGAGTTGAGCGTAACTTTACTGCGCTCACTCGCACAGTCCCTATGGCAGAGATTGAGGACCTACCACCATCGATGCAGCCTCATGTAGTGGGGGTACCATGGACGTGGGTCCGATTGTTTCGGTGTTTATCCAACATTGTAGATTAGTACAATAAGGCCCACAAGCCCTGACCTTAGTTAGACTTTTCATGTGCCGAGAGCACTACATGTATATATTTTTTGAGGGCATAAGCCCCGTGACTCATTCTTGGTCATATTTTTGAGGCACTTGCGTCCATCTATGAACTCTGGTGACTATGATGTCATATATGGATTTTTATTTCTTTTTGTGTCTTATGGATCATTTTTGCAAAAAATGTATTTACATGTTTATGTGTATGTCCTTTCATATGTGTGTAAGATGCCAACCTAAAATTTGATTAGCAAGAGTATTTGTAATTTGATTTAATCTCCTAGGAACATGAAAATATGTAATATAATCAAAGTTTCATTCTAAGAGATGTACCCTAAGGAATAGTCGGTGTAAAGTCAGATCATGAATACGGTAGACTCTATTTAACTGAGACACAACCAACTGAGTGTCGAGGTAGACCCATAGATGAGAGATACCAAATGACAAGGCATCATGAAGCAAATCAATAACTGCACTATACTCAGTGACATTATTTGTGGTGTCACCTAAGCATATACCTCCGGAAGATAATAACTGGCCTCGAGGTGTAAAAATTACCCAAGCTGCGGAGGCAAGCCTCTGAGTGTGCCGGCTAGCACCATCTACATATCCAATGAACACCTCGGGTTCACTTGACATCTACCACAGTGACAAAATATACATCAAAATGACACGTCCATAAAACTAAAAAAAAACTAGAAAGTAATAGTACAAAGACTATACATATGTTACAAAAAGTTACCCATGGTGACCTGCCTATGAGTAATACTTCTTGAGGTAGAGTCCATTTCTAGGCTCTGCCAAAGAATTCCCTTCAAAGTCAACCAGACGATAAGCGCCCTTCTTTAGAACCTATTTTATGATGAAAGGTTTGAACCACATGGGTTTGAATTTTCCTTCCCCCAGGGGGTCCTTATCTTGGTCATAGACCAGGACAAGGTTGCCTTCAGAAAAAATCCGAGGACGAACAGACCTATCATATTGACACTTGAATTTATGTTTTTGAGCCTCGTTGGCCAGGGCCACATCATGGCGCTGCTCAAGGTATAATAACCGCTCTTCAAGTGGAGAAGTGTCTGGCAATAATTGTACTAACAACTTTAGAGATGGGATCTGACATTCGATAGGCAAGACTGTCTCCAGCCCGTAAACAAGTTGGAAAGGTGAAAAATCGATTGCAGTCTTAACAGATGTTCGGTAAGCCCATAATGCCAAGTATAACATCAAATGCCAATTTAACTTGGCTGAGTTGATCGTTCATTGTAGAATGGTCTTAAGAGTTTTATTTACATCTTCCACCTGACCATTTGCTTGGGGGTAGTAGGGTGACGAATGTTCCTACCGTAACCCAAGCTTTGACGTTAACTCGGTCATCATCTGGTTTTGAAAGTGACTGCCATGGTTAGTGACAATCTCCCTTGGGAAATATTGGCATAGCTTCGACCCACTTTGTGAAGTAGTCTACAACTACGATGATGTAACGGTGCCCCCTTGTTGAAGGGGGGTGGCATGTAGTGTAATCAATCCCCCACTTGGTGAAGGGACCAACTGTGATGACTGGAAACATGGGAGCGAGATGTTCCTTCATCTTTCGAGAGAAGATTTGGCATGGGTGGCACTTCTTGACCAATTCGATACAATCTTTGATTAGTGTCGGCTAGAAGTAACCTGCTCGTAGAATATTTGGGGTTGTTTCCAACCTAGAAAAATGACCGCCATAGGCTCC
Organism: Picea engelmannii; assembly: GCA_009831015.1. NCBI lineage: Eukaryota > Viridiplantae > Streptophyta > Pinopsida > Pinales > Pinaceae > Picea > Picea engelmannii. The sequence continues at coordinate 129,980 of ML826053.1, read as the reverse complement.
AGTATGGAAATCGTTAAGCACGATAGCTTCTTCTTCATGAGTGAGACATCAACGTAGGATACAGTCTACACCTCTCCGATACAATGTATCATCGAGTATGAGATAATTGTTAGCATGATGGTGTATGCGTCGACGCTCATCACGAGAAGCAGAGGTGGGGCACTTCAAAGTATGGAGATAGATAAGTATATCTCCATACTAGGGATCCATAGAGGTGATCAAGAACATATCTCCCCGGATAGGCGACTCTTTGGGCACAAGATCACCTGACTCAACCGAAAGCTCCGAAATAAGTTTTGCGAAGACCAATGAATTTTTGGATTTCGTTGAAACGAAATCTAAGTCAAATTCCTGAAGGACAATTATCCATCTACTGATCTTTCTGCCTATTACCTGTCGTGTCAACATGTACTGAAATGGATTTATGACAACAATGACGGTGGTCTTGCGAAACTGAACATAATGATGGAACCATTGAACAGCATGGACTGCTACCAATGAATGTTTTTCGATATGAGAATAATTGAGTTCTGGTCCTATGAGGCCTTAGCTCAGGTAATAGATCACATATTCTTCGAACAAGTCATCTTCCTGAACTAAGACCATACCAATTGTTGACTTTGTTGCAGCCAGATATAATAAGAAATCTTTGTTATAGTTAGGTGGTCAGAGCAGAGGGGTAGTTGTGAGGGCATGTTTCAACGTGGTGAAAGAGCATTGAGCGGCATCGTCCCAATAAAAAGGAACATCTTTCTTAAGTAAGCACATAAATCCCTTTGTGATATCGGCATAGTTGGCGATGAAGTGTCTTAAAAAAATTGCCTTGCCCTGTAGACTTTGAAGTTGAAGGATTGTGCGTGGGGGGGGCAACTGAATTATTGCCTCCACCTTGAGAGGATCGACCATGATCCCTGTTGTTGACACTATGAAACCTAACAAACATCCTGATGTTACACAAAAGTTGCACTTGTTTGGATTCAAGCGAATCTAGAAGTAGCGACAATGCTCAAAGATAAGTCGGAGGTGTGTGGGATGATCCATTCTCTTGCGAGATAAAGATGCTAAATCATATAAATAAGCCTCAAATATATGCTTGAGATCATGAAAAGAAAAAGACATGGCCCGCTGAAAGGTGGCTCCAGCATTTTTTAGACCAAAAGGCGTCTTACAATATGCAAATGTACCCCATGGACAGATGAAAGTTGTTTTGTGTTGGTCTTCGGGTTTGATTTGTATTTGGTTATATCCTAAAAAGTCGTCCATGAAAGAGAAGGCCTTGCAACCCACACATTCATCAATTATCTGGTCGATGAATGGTGTGGAAAAATTATCTTTAGGACATGCCTTGTTCAAATCATAGAAGTCTGTACATACATGAATCGTGCCTTGTTTTGTATTGACCGGCACGGGGTTTGACACCCATTGGGTCAAATGGATAGGATAGATAAAACTGGCTTTTAGCAGTTTCTCAACTTCAACCTTAATGGTTGTTTCTTTCCTGGGGTTAACCGGACAAAGCTTCTTCCAGACAGGCTTGGCATCTGGATAATTTGTGATTTCATGTTCAACTATTTTTGGATCGATGCCTGGCATCTCCTCATAAGACCAGGAAAAAACGTCACGGAATTCTTTAAATAGATCTGTGTATATTTGAATCTCTCTGAGGGAGCAGTCAGCTCCAATGAAAACATTCTCCATGATGTCAGGGGTTCTATAGATATTGATTGATATGGTTTCAGCGATGGTTTCCATATTACCCTCAGCATAGACCTTGTGTGTAGCTAAGGGATTAATAGGACAAGACCTATCTCCAGTCATAGTCAAGGTGAATTCTCTGGCCTCGATTCTGCTTAACTTTGGGAGAAAGTATGATCTATGATGAAGATCATCCCAGGGTTTGTCTGGACTAGTCATTGCTTCAATTACTGCTTCGTCAGAGGGCAAGACTAAGTCTAATGAATCAATATTAGTGAGAGAACCTTGAGCCCAAATAGGCTCTAGAAGCAGATCGAACTCTTGTGCAGGAGTTGGATCGGGGTTGGCTGAATCTTGTTGGACTAAAGAGTATGCTAATTTAACTGCGGACAAGGGCATGGACATGCCAGAATGCCCTGTCCCCTCCATCATGGCTGATGGGGAAGGAAGAATCCACAAATCGGTGAAGTAAGTCGTGTGAAACGACAAAACTTGGAAAATCTCAACCTTATGGTGGTCGGATATGAACTTGACATCGCCTTGAGGGGGCGGGTAATCGAGGGTACCCATCAAAGATGGGCACAAACCAACCCCTACATTGACTATTCCTGGTTGAGGATTATCAATCATTGGGACTGTGGACACCCCCAATGAAGGGTCAGATCTAGAGAAAGACAATTGATCAATAGCCACAATTTGGTCCTCGTGTGGAAACAAGAAAACCTGAAAAACTGTAGCAACCACTGCTTGCATGGCATTAGTCCAACTCCTTCCTAACAAAATATTGTAGTCAAGAGACGCGTCGACTACCTCTACCTCAATGCACATGGTCTTCCCTCCCAATTTCACGGGAAAAGAGGGAATGATACCATGTGGTCGGAACAAACGACCGTCGAACGCAGTGAGAAGAGTGGGCGATGGAGGTAAAACAGGTTGGCCAATGGCCTTCCAACATGCTAACAGCATAACGCATGTCGAGGTGCCCTCATCAACCACTGTGCGGAAAATATTTTGAGTAAAAGTCTTCGTGGGGTGAGCCACTACTATCTGAAACACTACGTGGTATGACAGACGAGGTTTTAAGTCGGTTGTATCTAGCATGATGGTACCTGGATTACAAGTCTTAGTAGATCCTAGAGAAGCTAACAAGGATTTCCTCTGGGAAGGGCGGTTTTGGAGGACCTCCAAAGCGGACATCACACAAGGGGTTGGAGACAAATCTTCCACCACAGAATAGTTCTGGGCGGCCCTTGCGTTTGGGTTATGAGAAGCTTTTTTGAACACACCTTTTGGTATGCGTGTCATTGTTTCACCCAAAGTCTTCTCAATCTGTAGAGGAAGAGATGGGAGTTTGGCTTCTTTGACCTTCTCAGAAGTGCATGGTTTACTATAGTCATGTGCTCTAGTCGATAGAAAATCATCACCCTTCATCATATATACATTCACGGATGTAGGATTGTTCAAAGATGGAGAGGGTCCTTGACTGCCCCCTTCCGCGCTTGTAGAGGCTTGGGTTAGGTTTTGTCCATGTCGAAATGGATTGGTTAACACAACAGGTTGTTGTTGTATCACAAAATTTTGGGCCTCTGCAAGCCGGGGACATAGGTGGGTTAGGTGGTCTTCCGCACACAGGTTGCATGGATACCTCACCTTCCATTTCTCAATATTTCCCTCGCCAACATTATTAGTGGGTTTCTTATCCCCCTTATCCTTCTTTCGTTGCTTTTTCTTTCCTTCAGGCTACTGGGTGGCCTTTGGATTTGTCGATTACACTATATGTACATCTGACGTTTTAGTAGGGGGGGCAGCGAAAACAATAGTTTGGCTAGCCGCTGTGTGTTGTATAGAAAATTGATGCAACTGCTTCGTCAGTTGCTCAGCAAGATTTGCTTGTGTTGAACCAACAACACCATCGACATGTGGTCTAGCTCTCTATATGGTTTTATCAAGTATTGAGCATGGTGCATCTGACAAGATTTCATATAATAAATCGAACTGAGAATAGATGAGCTCAAGCTATTGAGCTCTCATGATGGCGTCTTCTTCGGAAAACACTTCTGAAGTTGCGATGTCTTTGGATAACTGTGGGACCAAAGACTTAAGGAACCACTCGAGTAGGAATTATGTTGGGACTGGTACCTTAATTAAACTCTTTCGATGTCTCCATTCTTGGATGTGATCAGATATATGGTCTGCTTTTGTCTGTGAGAAATTGGCCAGCAATTATGTGCCAGCGTCGTATCTCACAGTTAATTGGAAATGGTTTAGGAAGGCCATTGCTAATTCACTGAAGGAAGAGTATCTTGAGCGGTCGAGCTCAATGTACCATTTCACGGCACTCCCAATGAGAGTATGTTGAAACAATCGCAACTGTACGGAATTATCTTTCAACAAGTTAGATGAGCACCAAAGGTGGAAGGTAGTCACATGATCGGCTAGATCTTCGTTAGTCTTGGCTTCGAACTTTGGTATGTCCGAAGGAAACTTCGTCGGCATAGGAGGCTAACATGGATCATGACAGATAGGGTCATTCAACAACCTTATCAAATCTGGAAAATGCAAGGTTGTCAGGAAAGGTAGTTTGGGTTGTTGGTGATAACCTGGGGAAAAGGGACCTAGATTTTGACTGGCACCAGGTTGCCAGGAAAAGTTGAGTTCCTGGCTTGGGTTCTGGTAAAAACCATGGCCATGAACAACGTACAGATTTTGCGTGTGAGGAGACATCATCGGCTGATTCCCAAAATAGGACGTAGATGAATGGGCATGCATTACATTCGAAGGACTTTGGGAAGGGTTGCTCCATGTCGGTCCCATAGGGATAGGCATAGTACCTTATCTGGGGTTCCATTGACTGTGGAAATAATTTCCCCAGATCGACATTCCTGATGAAGGAACGGATCCTTTCCAAGAATTCCAAGGCCCTGATGTGGAAGAAGTTCCTGGGTTTGCCCCTTGTGCAGGAATAGTACCCTGCATAGGAATAGGTTGTCTGAAACCAGGGTTTCCCCCAATTGAGAAAGTAGCTGATGAGAAGGCGTTGTTACCAAACACACCGAACAAAGAAAACAGTGTCGAACCTACCGGTATATTATGCGAAGGTGGTCCTTGACTCCTTGCTCCAAGTAAACTATGGTGTGCAGGTGGCCCATCGAATGGTTGGTGTGTGCCGCCGAGCGAAGGGGATGAAGGAGGTATATGACCTCCCCCTTAAGGGAAAGCATTAAAAGAAGTAGGAATCACCTCTTCAAATGTCGTATTAGAGAAGCCATTGAAATCCGAAAACACCCTAGTAACCTTAATAGAGACAATGGACTAGATCTTAGCGAAAACTGGCTCCCCCTCTTCCACAAAAAACAACAATAAACTTTGGTAATTTTTTCTCTTCTTTTCTTCTTTTATAACAAATTATTCATAAGAAAACCTTTTAATCCTTGACAGCCTAAGAACCCTTAAAAAACCTAAGAACCTAATTGATTAATACTAATTAACCTTGTAGTAATAAAACACTTAGAATATAAAATAAAAAAGAAAACCCTAATATTTACCTTATAACTAAAAGAAACCCTAATTTTAAACCCAAAACAAACACACCTCAACCTCTTATTATATTAACCTAACCCTAAAATTAATAATTTAATTTACCATAAACTAAACCCTAGAACTTAAATAATTAAATAATTAATCATAAATAAGAAACCCTAATTTTTTAAATTACTTGTTACCGACAACCTAACCCTAGAACCTATTATTCCTATTAAAGACTAGCACACAACATTAAAACTAATTAGAACCCATTATTTACCTTATAACAAAAGAAACCCTAAAATTTGAATTACTTATAAACTAAACCCTAGAACATTAAATAATTAAATAAGAAACCCTAAATTATTAATAAACTATCATAACCTTTAAATAAACAAAAATTTAATAAACCCTAGTAATATCGTACAAAATAATTAAATTCGTTAAATAATTCCACTTAGCCGACACTAAGATACTTCCCCACTTCCAGTATTTATACCAACTCTTCTCTTTCTCTTAAAACCCAGGCTCTTTGTCCTGAAGATGGATCCTGATCTGGATCTGAAACGTTGACGATCTATTGACTACACTGTGGCTTTTCCGATCAAAATTGAAAATCCCACCCACAACAATCTCACTCATCAGGAGTAGGAATACCCCCCATGTGGCCTTGCAGAGGAGCGTTAGAGGTCCTTGCCCCCAGACCTGAAGTCTGTGAAATGGAGTAGGAAAGTACAGGACTTGTACCTAAACTAGGCATCCCGTATGAGAATGGAAGGCCTGTCGCACTTGGTGGGAAAGGGGTTGTGGCCACTGCCATGAACGATATCGGACCACTGTGTGAGGTAAAGGCGGTCGAGACCATGGTGGCTCGGACCGGTGACGGTAGGTTAGGAGGTGGAAACTCTCCTGTGGTGACAACCATAGTGGGAATTGAAGAATTCCTAGAAGGAGTAACAACATTTTCTTCCATTGTTGTGTGCAACACTGTCTAGCACTCGTAAGGGTGAATCGGTACGATGATGGGTGCCAAAATATCAGTGGTTGAGGTTTCAGGTGGACCAAGATCTTTCGCTCCAAAGTCTAAAACAGTCGATTCCTCCAGATGTTGGTCGGGCACAATTTCTTGTGACTCGATCGCTTCAAAATACCCTTGTTGGTCTAGCTTTTTCCTTAGTGGTGGCGGGGGTGGCTTCAGTGTAACCAGTGATATGCCAAGAAGCCTTCGTGACCAGTGGATCTCGTGATCCCCCACTATGTGAGAAGATCAAATGACACTCTAGGGCTATCTAATCATTCAAAAAACAACACACACTAAAAAGTCCCTAAAATATAAGACAAGCAAACACTAAACTAATTGGAAGAATAGTTACAACAACCAACACTAGAGCAACTTACTAGTGCAAGTGAAACTCGAACATGGAAGCACCCTCTGGGTATACTCTACAAAGCGTGGCCCGATGTTTGTCCTATGTACTGCGGTATACCCCCGCAGTCACCTGTGTATGTCCCTAAGAAGATAGGCAACTAGGTTTCCTTCGCGCGAACAGTCACCAGGCAGGTACAGTCGAAAGTCGGGCACACCACAATGAGCAGGGTATCGAGCCTGAAACCTGTCAAGGGTATCGAAAGTAAGTGGTCTGGAAGACAACTGAGGACCTCGAATGGATTCAAGACCCACGAAGCTCAGAAGCAAATGCAATCCATAGAATCCCAAAACAAGCCCTCTATATGTGTTCTCCACTACGATTAGTCTAGCTTTGGAGGGGTTATCTCCGCTACCTTTCTGCACGCGACCTCGTGTTTATCCCCTTTGTTAGAGGGGGGTCTCGGATAACTTTCACGATACTGGACTTTGACACTCCCTAACTCATACTCCAATATTTGATTTTAATGGCCTTGAAGAGTTTCCTCTCCAACCTAATTCAAGGCCCTAACCCTAAACTAGTTGGTTGACCCTACAAACATAAAAAGTCTAATGAATTTTAGATTTAGCGTTAATTTTATGGCTTGTCTTATGTCAAATTCTATAAAACTGAAACTAATGATGTTTGAAAGACGAAAGTAAAATAAACCGAAAGTTGGAAACAAAAACTTTTCTTTAAACAACGTTTCAAACTTAAAAAAAATTCTAAAATCTTTGAACAACAAACTCAAAGCAAGATTTCACTCGACTACGAGCTACTTATGATCTAAGTAAACTGTCAAGAACTTATGAAAGCAAAGACTTTTCCCTAGTTATTAATGCAAAACAACACTTTTTTAACCAATCAAAGAAATAAAAGTTTTTTTTTATTTGAATGCTGACAAAGCAAAAAAGGAAAAATACCAACAAGTCAAAAGCAAGAAAGTTTATGGCCTAAGCGCAGATCGCAAAGAGTCACTGTAAAAATCACACACAAGCAACTTAAAATTAGACTCTCACACTTGTCTAAAAACCCTATAAATTTTTTTTTTGAGGAAAACTTCTAAATGAAAAAGAAAGCTATTGTTGTGATCAAACCTAAGTTACTGACCGCTATGACAGAGACCCAAAAACCTGAGAGGTGTAGCTTTTGTCAAAGGAAAGGATGAATGCCTCACCTTCAATAAAAAATTCTCCTCAAGCACACCTTTGACAGTTCAACAGCAAGCGTGTGCACGCGAGCTGTGCAAAGTCAGAGAATGTGTACATGTGTGCTGGCCTTATACATGCCACATGTATCCTTGAAACTCTGAGACAAAAACAAAAATCCATGCAAGCCAGCCCAGGCAGAGATTACTGGTACTGAAAACCAGAATCTCTTGAAGACTCAGACACTTACATTAACAGAAAAAGAAAATAATTCAAGGGAAACTTCATAGAAAAAACCAATCCGAGGTGAAACCTAAGCTATAGACTGCAAACAACAAATACTAGAAAGATTTCTAGAAAACCCCTAAGAATGACTAATTCTGATAGGGAAGAGGATGACTGCCTCCTTAAAAGCAATTTTTTGGAATCTACATGCGTCTGTCACCTCCTCAGCTAGCGTGTACACGCGAACTGTGAGAATGCAGGGAATGGGTACAAGCGTGCAAACCTTATACAGGCTGCGTGTACCTTTGTGGGTCTTGAAAAAAAAATTACAGTCAAGCAAAGAAACAGAGATAACTGGTATGGAAGACCAGAATCTATGTTAGCTCAGACTTTTGCAAAAACTTTAAAAACAGGAAAATGAAACCAGTTCTTAAAAATACTCAAAAATATCCCCAGGAACCATAGAGATCTCCCTAGTATGGTCGCCAATTCTGTTGTGAGTGGGAAATCCCTCTATGGACTAGCAATTAGGGTTGAAATATGCATGCAGAAAATACCTAAAGATCTCTACTTTCTACCGTCGTCCCATACCTAATCCCCATTATTATTAAGAAAATACATAGTTAAGTGGGCATACCTTATTACAAGCATTTGATGTAGATCCTTCCTTACGCTTGATCGTTTTTTTATTACAGCGCTCCTCCCAAGGCTGACCTACATTCACACAGAACAAACAACAAACTCTGCATGCATTCGATATATAGATTAATGGGTTAGAGATTCAATAAACAAGTATACAACAAATCATAAGAACCTCTTATGGTGGGACGGGAAAAGTATCTCTTTATTATTAACTTCAACAAATCAACTTACAATGATGAATCCAGTTGTTACTCCATGAACCTGATCCTGGGCTCCTCTTTAAATGTCCTCCAACTTCTTTTCTCTATCTTTCTCTTTGCACAAGGAAGGCTAAAGGGTTGGGACAAAGGGAATATACAATTGGGTATAGTTTCTCTACTATGATTTTTTCCTCTCCAAATGGGACCCCTAACCCTTCTTTTATAGGCTAGAAGAAGCTAGGTATTTGGACGAACCCTCGGCCATGCATGGCCGAAAGGTTCAATCAACTCACCCAAGGTTGTGTGTTCTATCAGAAACTTTCCTTTTTTTGTGCTTTTGTAGGTACACGGGGGCTGTTTTGGGTCAGCGAGCATGTACACGCATGCAATAATAGAACAGGGCACGTGGGCCTTTATAACAAGTGTTTTTAAGAAGATTTGTTCAGCAGTGCTTTGGCAATGAAGGGATCTGAGCTGGCCTGATGCCAGGTAAGCATGTATGGTGCAAATTAGGGTTATAACACCGCGCCAGATGACGGAGGATGAAGATCGTCGAACTAAGAACGAACGTCAAGGGTGGTAGCAGCGGGATGGTCATGCTCTCTAGTCATGGGATAGTATCAATTCTCTCGCGCTACAGAAGGGATGCTGGCAGTGTCTGGGGGATAGTGCCACAGCACGAACGAGGAGTCGTCAGAAGCTGAAAGCTACCTGTTAGAGGGAGTAGGATTGCGAGGGAAGATTGCTCCCGAGTTAGCCTAATCCTTATTTTTTTTCTGATTGTTGGGACAATCATTTCTTCTTTTGGGGGGAGGTTGATCTGACGAAAAAAATTAGTTGTAATCATTGCAAATATTTGTGATATGACATACAAATCATAGTGTAACAACCATACCATTGAATTTCATGTGTCAATTAACACCATAAGTCTGTTTGTAGCTCCACGTCATCCACCATAACTCTAGATTATTGCCTATTTATTACCCCACTATTTTCCATATGCCACATCAATACCACTCCCTGCCATCAATATTCCACATAAGCTAATTGGTTACTGATTTGATGGATGAGCTGATGGGACAATTAATTTGGTAGTTTTTGTTGTAAGTTGTCACCATTTCCCTACCAACGTTGTGGTTCCACATATGAATTCTGCAATAGTTATTATTGGCTAACTCGAGCGAAATCTTCCCTCTTGAGTTGCACTTTTCAGGAAAACAAAAGGCCTTGAATCTGGCCAAATTTTTAGGGGTAGTCTGAGTTTTGCATGGATCAATGTTCCATGCATTTCAGAATCTTATCCCAGGGGTTATGCCCCATTTTAAACCAACCCGAACTCTCAGAAAATCCATTAGAGTTCTGGATTGGTCGGAAATTTAAAAATGGACCACCGGAAAACCTACTCGAAAAAGCACCGCGGGAGAAAAGATTGCTCCCGAGTTAGCCCACTCCGTTATTATTCATTCTATTGAGGAATTTGAATGAAAAAACGTTGCATGTAGAATACCTTTTCATGAAGTGCATTCTTATGTGGATAGTTTACTTTATATCACATTGTCCTGTTGAATTGCAAGATTAATTTGCATTACATTGCTTTAGTGGGCCAGAGGAGTGTGAATTAGATGGCAGTCAATTGTAATTTTGCAACAAAAATTCCTCTACAACATGGGTGGAAATCTATATAGATAAGAGGCCATCACGTTGGAAATTATTCTCAACAATCCATAGGTGGCCAACATTTTCAGATGTGCTAGATGCTTGAAATTATTTGAAAGAATACAAAAAATCTATATACCGTTGGTGGAGAACCTTTCTCAAAACTTCATAAATGGGGTGATAAGAATAATTGATTTGGAATTCTAGGTCATAGAAGAAATCATCTCACAAGTTATAGGCTTGGAGGCAGATGGAAGACGATTGTAAAAGGAATGAGTTAAATCATCTAGGCCCAGAGGTGTTTTTAGTTTCCTTATTACATTTATATTGCAAAGTTTGGACCAATTATGTACATAATTACCTGAAATTTATGATTATTGATCAAAAGATTCACACCAATTTTGTTTGTTAAGAGAAACATCCATTCATGTGTTATTTGCATGCATTTTACACTAACCAAATATTGAGTAAGGATGTCAAATTACATTAGGATCATTGATTATGATGTTTTATCATCATCACTTCATAGCCTAGTCAATAGTGTTTGTAGGAGTTTTTCTTGATGTACTAGAACCTTCATGCTATGATATTTCAAAGGCATGGACACTCTTTTCTTCATTTTGATTCATGGGATACAATCTATGGTAAAAATGGTCATTTGGGATGAACAAATGGGAAAATCAAATAGGTTGCTGAAAATTTTCCATTAATTAAAAAAATTAGTAATATCACTAGTTGATATGGGAAAACCATTTACTGATTTGCAAAAAATGTACAAAGACCTACCCACAACTAAAATATAATCAGGAATGTTTTGTAGCTTAGCAAGCAGGAAATTCAAGTAAATTAAAATTTCCACGAGAGTAAAAGTTTGAGGCAACTCGAATGTCGAGATAAAAGATCAGTCGATTTTCTTAGTATATAAGAATGCAATAGTTTTGGGAATCTATAATGAAGTTAGTCAATCCTTGATGTTCAAAAATAGTCATGGAAGGGTTGTTGCTTCTGAAATTCATATTTTAGTTTCAGACACCTTGCAAAGAATTTACCCATTGATCCACTGTCCAAAGAATTTAAATTATAATTATTTGGTAATGCAATGCAGTACATAATCATACACAAACCTATGTGTATGATTTCATATTGGGAAGTATGAAGGATATTTTCCCAAGCAATTACAATTATTGCATGCTCATCAATTATCAATGAAGTAATGGTGATATCAACAAAGATCTAGAGCTACACAACTTAATGGGGAAAAAATGCCATGAGGCAAGCAATGTTTCTCTTAACGCATTGATTCAAGGGATTTGCATAGCATGCATGCTAATGGAAGCAGATAAGTTTTTGCAAAAAATGTCAGAAAGGGGCTTCATTCCAAATGATGTCAGTCATAATATCCTAATTGCATATTATGGTCGTATATCACAAAGAAGTTCATATACAGGACAACAACATATTGGTAAGGAGTGATATACATATGAAAAAACATAGTCTAGTCCAATAGAATTAAGCACTCCTGTGCCTAAAGAAAGTATGAAGAAATACTTTGATACAACTAGCTACTCAATTGATGATATCTACAAGATTCCAAGTCCCAATATGCTTTTCTTGGGATAATATTTGTGCATATATATAATATAAAGGCAAGACACACTAACAAGATTGCATATATTTGTTATTATTTCAACGATAGACAATTACTAATTTGCCAATCTTTTACAACTAGCTAATTAGGTAATGGTGTTTTCATAATTCTAATAGGCCTTTCTGGGGATAATGTCTCAGCATATATATCATCTAAAGGGGATATGGATTGATAAGATTGCATATCTATAATATTATTTTGAACCACAGATAGCCACTAATTTGTCAATCCTTTGACTGTTTGTGTCTTTATTGGCCACCTTTTCTAGCTTTCCTTTCACTTACAAGTTCTAATTGGAACATTATTTGGCTATCTTTAATGAATGTATTCCATTGCCTATCAACAATATTTATCTACTTCTTGCTTGAGGTTAGTCTAAGACTTTCCTACAACATCCTGCTCCTTTGCTTGTGCATCATGCATTAAAAGTATTGAAAGGTGTAGTTGCCAATTTATTTAGGCATCTCAAAAGATTTAGTTTTCAAGAATGGATCATTGATGTTACCTTGAGGCTTTAATATAGTGGATGAGACTGCATTTCTATGACATCTTGGAATGTTATTTACTAAATATTGTGTAAAATGAAAAACAAAATTGGACATTTGTTGGTTCCAATTTATTTATGCATCTCAAAGAATTTATTTTTCAAGAAAGAGTCATGGATGTTTCCTTGAGCTGAACATGTAGAACAAAGAAGTTGAAATATAGTAGACTACATTTCAATGACATATTGGAATAATAATTACTAAATATTTTATAGTATTCCAAGAAACAAATTGGATATTTGTTGGGTTTTCATATGTTTATTGTCACATGTTGGGATCTACAACAATGAGAGTTCAACCAGGTCAGTGAAAAACAAGGCAATGTTATAGGCCCCACTAGAGTTTGATCCCTCAAAAGAGTGACCAACATGGCCCCACAGGGGGGCCATTGAGTCAGGTAGTGACACATCTCAAGTGTGAAACAATGTCTTGGCTCTGGATACATGGTGGATACTTAACACTTCAGTTTATTAAGGGAGCTTCAAGTTTCCACTTGTTGGCATCTCAAAATATGAAATTGAAAACTTCCTCATTTTAAATCAATATAATGCATAATATATACTCCTTATAAAGTATTTATTTGCTAATTTTCATGTTGCTATGGTCTAAATTATTTTAGAATGGTCTAAAATCCTCTATAAATGTTTTTCAAAATGACTTCTACATTGAAAATTTTGATCCATTATAGAAATGGTTTCTTCCAAACCTTCATAGCTTAAATAAAAAATGGAGGTGCCCAAGATATGTATATATTTATGGTATAAGTGACCTATAACATCATCTGAAATAACTCAATCTGAGATATTTGGTTATCTTTTTTAACTATAGGAGTGAATGGTTCACTCAAAATGGGTTTGCTAATAATGTTATACACAGTATAAACCAAGACCACCAATAACTAGAGATGTTGGTGTTAGAGTTGAAGAAGAGGCCAATTCTGACATTTTTATTCTATTATAGGTGTTTCAAGGGAAGAACATCATTGGATAAAAAGTAGAATAACTCATGTTTGGTTAGAATAAAACTAAAACAAACTTCTTGCAAGTACTAGTTTGTTTATGGGTTTTCAGTACAAGCATGAGAGGATGTGTTCCTTCCAAGCTTCATAGATCATACGTCAACATGGAATGTTCTTTTTTTCGACATAAATAAGATATGGATTATACTATCTTCAATAGATATATGAAGAGAATTATTTTGGCGGAAATAAATGGTTAACAAAGTTAGCTAACCCTATTAGTAAATAAGCATGCTCATGCATGATATAGTAGAAGAGGGAATACCCAAATTTTAACTTTGAACTCAAATATAAATATAGCAGGAAAGAATCCACATGAAACTTAAATGAAAAAATTATCATAGGAGGATATGAAAAATAATTCTTTAATCATTGAATTTCTTGTTCTTACATTCCCACATGTGGTCTTTGTGGCACCCTCTCAAAGAAGAAATATAACAATATGGATCCATAGCCAAATTTTTTATGTTGTCCCAACCTTCATTTTGTCAATTTCTTCTTCATATTTGCCATAACCACTGCACACCAATTATACACCATAGGAGATAAACACATCACTGCATAATCCACCTAGATCCTTGAATCCAAGTGACACCTAATACTCCCTATTTCACATGTAATTGTGAACAATACAATGCGTAAGGTAAGTTCCATCACCTGACCAATTGACAACTTATTGTTTCTCTTCTACATCCTAGGGTGACAATAATGCGCCACATAATCATCTACTCGCTTAGGGCCTCCTCTTTTGCCACCCACCAACACCACTATCACACCAAGATGGGACAATCTCGTTAGGAAGTACATATCTTCCATCTCCAATGTCAATATTTGATCTCATACAATGAAGTGTTTCCTTTTTGAATCCCATATATTCACCAAATTCTGTATCATAGCTAGTTGGGCCCACATGTTTTGACACAAGAAAAATTTCAACAACCCACAGTTCTGCAAAGCATCAAGAATAGGAGGATCATCCATAGAAGAATTTCCATTTAACTCATGCTCACATTCCATCCACTCCAACATTGTTCCCACACTTGCCAAAGACACCACAAAATCTTGTTATAACCAAATAACAAAAGAAAATTCATAAAAGAAATTCAAAACATGTCAAAAATCCACTCGGTCTCACCCCTCTTTGGTGCACAGAGCGACCGGTCGCGACCATATTTTTGGTCACACCCTGGTTATATCTTGTGAGTGACTGGTCACCCTCTCCTGCACAATACAGAGCGAGAAAATCGTTCAATTGCCCCCCCAATGGATACCAAGCGTGACCACACAATCTTAAAAAATTTGTGGTTTGCCACAAACAAAAAATAGAATGAAATGCAAAACTGAAATATGGGTTTTCTAAGTTGGGACTCGACCTCTTACTTGGTAACTAAAGGTTGCAAGATCTGTGGCACCAATATCTGCAATCACCGCTCTAAATTTTGTCAAGAAAATGTCTCTTCAAGTTTTCACAAAGGTAAATAGTTAAAATGAAGTAAAAACTCTCTTTTTTACTCCATCCCTTTTCACACTAGAACTAGCTCCTTTTCTTCATTTTTGGATAGTTATATGTTTTCTTGCTCTTGGAACAACATACTAATATGTTTTATTCAGGAACACTATCAATATAAACTATGGAACCATTATACAGAGTTTTCTTTAATCTCTTTTTAGACTCCTTAAATAAGAAAAGATCGTCGAGTATGCTTGTCTTTTCACACTCGTTTCATGGATTTGAAAAGACATCCACCTGGTATACGTTTACCCCTTTTCCGGGCCAGATGAACTATTTACAAAAAATGACCTTGTCATGGAGAACCTTTAAGTTATTTTCGAACTTGTTAAAAAGAGAAAAGATTGTCGAGCGATCTTGTTGTCTTTCACGCTCCTTAAAGTGAATTAGAAAGCACGTCTGTTGAGCGGTATTTTATCTCTTTTTCAATCTCATCAGACTATTTACGAAAAAGGAACACCTTATCTGTTTTAGTTAGTAGAGTTATGTCAAGTGTAAAATAATGTCTTGGCTCTAGATACATGTTGGATACTTAACACTTCAGTTTATTAAGGGAGCTTCAAGTTTCCACTTGTTGGCATCATGAAATATGAAATTGACAACTTCCTCATTTTAAATCAATATAATTCAT
>ML826053.1:75709-114034 GCA_009831015.1 Picea engelmannii | reverse complement strand
AGCCCAGCCGAAGAGACAAAGAAACCTTTCAGGAAAAAAATCCTAAAGCATGCCAAGAATATTCATAATCAATTATTGTGAAGAAAAGATATAAGTTATGGACACTAGAGTAGCAGAAGAAAAATAAAAAAAAATGTTATACTGTCAAGTTTGATACTGGTCTAAAACTAGACCAACTGTGCTCTTATCACAATTCTTGCACACCTAGTCTCCAGAGGTACAAAAAAATACAACATGACCAAAACCTTTGTACCGTATTTATGAGCATAGAGGTTCAAAGCTATAACTATATAATATATGTGCTCTAAGAGTAAGAACGTGTCAGAGAAAATATCAACAAAGATGTATCTATACTGTAATATCCTATAAGTTAACAAAGTGAAGAATAAACCTTGAAAAAACCTTTATTACACTGTCATTGGGAAATGGCTCAAGCAATCCAAAACACTTCAAAGACAAACATAAAAAAGCAATCACTTCATGAAAACATGCTCAACTAAACCTGTAACTGTAAGTACAAAGGTCTGTGTAATCTTCCAGTCCTACTGACTTTTTGTGTAAATCATAGAAATCCTAAAGGGTTGCATTATAATACCATTGAGATCATGTTGAGAGAAAGGTTCGAGGAAATGTACTTGGAAGAGGGGTTACCAAAATATGTTGAAGACTATTGAAATTCATTAAAGACTGAGAAAATCCATGGAAGACTAACAAAATTCATTGAAGACTGATGAAATCCACTGAAGACTGAGAAAATTGTGATGAATCCAATGAAGACTAACAAAGTGAATCAAAATGAGAGGCTCTAGCTAGGGTTTTGAATAGTGTCGGGGGATCAAGAAAGGGTTTTGAACCACTTTTGAATAGTATCGGGGGCTCGGGTAAGGGTTTTGAACCACTTTCAAACAATATTGGGGGCTTTGGCTAGATTTTCCATGATTTTCTTCCTTTTATATATTTTCGACCGTGTACCAACCCCCCTCACCCTATTACTATATTGGACTATATTATTAAAAAAAAACTCCACCCCTTAATACTCGCCAATAAATTGACCTGTGTTTTCATTGATTTTTTTTACTCCTTTATGAACGAACACGATATAATATTGTCTTCTTGGTGAAGCCCTCGTGCATCAATACCACATAACACTGACCTAGTAAATATTGTACACATAGCCAAGGGAGTCAAAATTGATTTAGTTGTGGCCTTAGAATTAAATGGAAGTGCATAAAATGCACCTAGAATTTGATTTGGAAAGATCCTTCAAAGTTGAGAGGGAAATTGCCATTCATTCAAGGGTTTGCACTAACCTTTTGGTATTCAAGACACGAGCTAAGTAGTTTATGTAGGTATAGCTCTGGCTAAAAGGGTGGTGCAAAACAACAAGCTATCTTAAAAAACTAAGACTACTTCTTTTGATTCAGATGAGTCAACCATCACTAATGAATTAGTTAGAGATATAGAAAGAGGTGAGAGTGCTTTGAATTTGACTTCTGAAATAAAATAAAATAAAATTCATATTTGTTTCATAATAGTTTATTTAGTTTTAATTTGGAAAAAAAAAATACTTTATGGTGACATAGATCTTGAAATTTCTTTGTAATTGTAGGCATACTTACCACAAGATAATTTCTTTGTAATCTCTTATGGTTTATTATCTACATCCAAATGAAGTAATTTTTTTGTTTTGCTATCTAGATGGAGATTATTTTGGTACACGAACATGTCGATTAGGTCTGGTAAAGCGATAGTAATGGGGAGGTGGTGAGGTGGACCTAAGGAGGTGGATAAGAAATACACCAGATAAGGTTATGGCTCTATGCAGCCCAAATAATTGTTAGAAAGCCTTGACTACAGCATACTCAGAGCCTCCAACCCATCATCTTGACGAATGTCTTAATTTCTCTTTATGTAATTTTTAAATCAATTTTGATACACTAATAAAAACATATTTCCCTCCCTTAATAATATTTACTCCCATAAATATATTTTATACCAATAAAAAAAAACAAATATATATTTTTAAAATTCATAAAAAGTTTTTTTATTTTAAAAGAAATAAAAATAATATTTATTTTTGAAAAAATAATAATAACTATGTAAAAAGTATGTAATTAACTTGAAGTAAAACCTGTAATCTTTGTCAAACAAAGGTTTATAACAAAATAACAAACTCAACTTAAAAGTATATCATCATTTTTTAAATCTAAAATTGAACAATATTTGGATGGAAAATAAAAAGATGGTGATGAATGCTTGCAACCACTGGAAAATACCTCGAAAAACTTGTTAACATTATCATTACACTAACTTATAAGAAGGCTAGCTATGTGATGTTTTAAAAGCTACCCAAAATAAATCAAAACCAAGTTATTCACCACCCTATATTTAAATGGTTGTTGGCAGGTGATGCACCATGTCCCGGAAAAGGATTGTCCAGTTACCATGTGGATATCGATTGGTTTCCACTTGGACATTGATTTGAACTTTAAATACGTGGTGGGATAATGCATTGGCATTGAAAATACATAGGGAACCACTCCACGTTGAAAAGGAAGATGGAAACTGTATTTTCATTTACAAGCCCTAGGTAGAAATTGAACTTCTTTCTTTCTTTTGGCCAAACACTGCCCCTACGGGTATGATTGTGCTTTTAATTCTAAGTTGAGGGCGATAATTTCATAGGAATTTCTGTGGTATTCAAATTTCAAATAACAGAGAGCATAGAGTCTAGTGCCAATAACAAAGAGAATATAGTCCAGTAGTGTGTATGGAAATTTATTTGACTTGCAGGTTTGATGTGACTATCGATGGAATTAGTTGCCAAAATGAATTTCCGTACTAGACCGCTGGAATCGAAAAATACAGAGAGTAAATTTCTAGCTACGAGGTGGATGTAGGAGGACCATATGTCGCACATCAATGGTCATGTACTCACATGTCGTCACAATTAAACATAGGCTTCAAAGTAGGGCGAACAATAACCAACCTTCTACGCAACATTCAATGATGTCGCAAGTGGTATATACACTATGGAATATATCCCGATGTATATACCAATACAATCTGATGGTTTATATACTAGCCGCCAATGTTGTGCAACAGGGTGGTTATTGCTCTCCTCAAAGTAGAGGGGATGGACCGCAAGAAATTCATGGATACATATGCTTCCGTAGGGGTCATCTATGAGATTTTGTAAAGTGATGATGACGAACAAGGAAAATGTACATCTATTGGATTATGTGAGGTGATGATGAAGGAAGAGAAATGTACCATTCAAGGTTATGATCGTTGATGGACAATGTGGGAAGGAAATTGTCTTCATAATCACACACAATTGTGAATTAGCAACTAATATAGATTAGAAAATGCAAGTAATATAGATTAGAATTTTGTTAGACTGAACATGTTGTAGACTCAAGGATTTGGTGAACTCTCTTGAGACTAGAGTGAAACTGGACTAATTACACTCTTGTCACAGTTCTTGCACACCTGGTCTCCATAGGTACACAAAATACAACATGACCAAAACCTTTGTACCATATTTATGAGCATAGAGGTTCAAAGTTATAGATGTATAATATATGTGCTCTATGAGTAAAAACATGTCAGAGATAATATTAACAAAGATGTATCTATACTATGATATCCTATAAGTTAACAAAGTGAAGAATAAACCTTGAAAAAACATTTATTACACTGCCATTGGGGAATGGCTCAAGAAATCCAAAACACCTCAAAGACAAACATAAAAATCCATCACTTCATGATAACATGCTCAACTAAACTAGTAACTGTAAGTACAAAGGTTTGCGTAATCTTCTAGTCCCACTGACTTTTTGCATAAATCATAGAAATCCTGAAGGGTTGCATTATAATACCATTGAGATCATCTTTAGAGAAAGGTTAAAGGAAATGTACTTGGAAGAGGGGTTACCAAAATCTACTGAAGACTGGCGAAATCCATTGAAAACTGCGAAAGTACATTGAAGACTAACAAAATCCATTGAAGACTGATGAAATCCACTGAAGAATGAGAAAATCGTGATGAATCCAATGAAGATAGACACAATGAATCAAAATGAGAGGCTCTAGCTAGGGTTTTGAATAGTGTCGAGGGCTCAATAAAGGGTTTTGAACCACTTTCAAACAATATCGGGGGCTTAGGAAAGGGTTTTGAACCACTTTCGAACAATATTGGGGGATCTGGCTGGATTTTCCATGATTTTTCTTCCTTTTATATATTTCCAACCATGTTCTTAGCCCCCTCACCCTAATATTATATTGGATTGTATTATTAAAGAAAACCCTCCACCCCTTAATACTCTCCAATATATTGACCTGTGTTTTCATTGATTTTTTGACCCCCTTTATGAATGGATGTGATATCATATTGTCTTCTTGGTGAATCCCTCATGCATCAATACCACATATCACTCACCTGGTAAATATTGTACGCATAGACAAGGAAGTCGAAATTGATTTAGTTGTGGCATTATAATTAAAGGGAGGTGAATAACATGCACCTAGAATTTGATTTGGAAAGATCCTTCAAAGTCGAGAGGGAAATTGGCATTCATTCAAGGGTTTGCACTAGCCTTTTGGTATTCAACACACGAGATAAGTAGTTGATGTAGGTATGTCTCTTGCTAAAAGGGTGGTGCAAAACAACAATCTATACTAAAAAACTAATACTACCTATTTTGATTCGGACCATTCAACCACCACTAATGAATTATTCAGAGATCCAGAAAGAGGTGAGAGTTCTTTGAACTTGACTTGACTGAAATAGGAATAAAAAAAAGAAAAAACATATTTGTTTCATAATAGTTTATTGAGTTTCAATTTTGAAAAAAAAAATTACTTTTTGATGACATAGATCTTGAAATTTGTTTGTAATTGCAGACATACTTACCACAAGACAATTTATTTGTAATCTCTCATGGTTTGTTATCTATGTCCATATGAAGGAATTTTTCTGTTTTTCTATCTAGATGGAGATGATTTTGGAATAGGAATCTGACGATTAGGTCTAGTAAAGTGATAGTAGTGGGGAGGTGGTGAGATGGACCTGAGGAGGTGGTTAAACAATACACCAGATAAGGTTATGGCTCTATGCAACCCAGAGCATTGTTAGAGAGCCTTGACTACAACATAGTCAAAGCCTCAACTGCAGCATAGTCAGAGTCTCCAACCCATCATCTCGACGAATATTTTAATTTCTCTTTATGTAATTTTAAAATGAATTTTAACACACTAATAAAAAAATATTTCCCTCCCTTAATGATATTCAGTCCCATCAATATATTTTATACCAATAAAAAAATCCAAATATATATTATTAAAATTCATAAAAAAAAATATATATATTTTAAAAGAAATAAAAATAATAATTAATTTAAAAAAAAATGAATAACTATGTAAAAATTATGTAATTAACTTGAAGTAAAAACTATAATCTTTGTCAAAGACAGGTTTATAAAATAATAACAAACTCAACTTAAAAGTATATCATCATTTTTTAAATCTAAAATTTAACAATATTTGGATGGAAAATAAAAATATGGTGATGAACGCTTGCAACCATTGAAAAATACCTTGAAAAACTAGTTAACATTATCATTACACTAACTTATAAGAAGGATAGTTATGTGATGTTTTAAAAGCTACTCAAAATCAATCAAAAGCAAGTTATTCACTGCCCTATATTTAAAGGGTTGTCGGCAGGTGATGCACCATGTCCCGGAAAAGGATTTTCCAGTTACCACGTGGCTATCGATTGGTTCCCACTTGGACATCGATTTGAACTTTAAATACGTGGTGGGATAATGCATTGGCATTGAAAATACATAGGGCACCACTCCATGTTGAAAAGGAAGATGTAATTTGTATTTTTAGTTACAAGACCTAGGTAGTAATTGAACTTCTTTTTTTCTTTTGGCCAAACACTGCCCCTACGGGTATGATTGTGCTTTTAATTCTAAGTTTAGTGCAATAATTTCACAGGAATTTATGTGGTATTCAACTTTCCAATAACAGAAAGCATAGAGTCAAGTGCCAATAATAGAGAGCATATAGTCTAGTGTCAATAACAGAGAGCATATAGTCTAGTAGTGTGTATGGAAATTTATTTGACTTGCAAGTTTAATGTGACTATCGACGGAATTAGTTTCCAAAATGAATTTTTGTACTAGACCACTGTAATCGGAAAATACAGAGAGGAAATTGCTAGCTACGAGGTGGACGAAGGAGGACCATATACCGCTCATCAATGGTATTGTACTCACTTGTTGTCACAATTAAACATCGGCTTCAAAGTAGGGAGAAAAATAATCAACATGTTGCGCAACATTCAATACTATCGCAGGTGGTATATAAATTGACAGATATATCTTGGTGTATATACCAACACAATTCGATGGTGCATATACCAGCCGCCAATGTTGCGCAACAGGATGGTTATTGCTCGCCTCAAAGTAGAGGGGATGGACTGTTGGAAATTCATGGATACATATGTTGTCGTAGGGGTCATCTGTGAGATTGTGTAAAGTGATGATGATGGATAGGGAAAATGTTCATCTACTGGATTATGTGAGGTGATGATGATAGACGAGCAATGTACCATGCAAGGTTATGATCATTGACAAACAATGTGGAAAGGAAATTGTTGTCATAATCACACACAATTGTGAATTATCAACTAATATAGATTAGAAAATGCAAGTAATATAGATTAGAATTTTTTTAGAATGAACATGTTGTAGACTCAAGGATTTGGTGAACTTCCAACTATATTATAAACGAGAAATTATTATAGTTTAGAATTTTGAGAGACTTCCTAGATACTTTAGACTCAAGTCTTTACCACTAAAATGCACAGAGAAAAATTCACAGAAATGCCCAGGACTTGCAAAACATGCATTGAAAAATGTATTTCATCATCTCATGGGTCTTTGGATTGGGGCGTCTCATCGTTTTTCAAAGTCATGGAGCCCAACTCCTATTCCTGTTTGGTGGGTGAAGTATTATATGACTCTTCATTGATTTTAACTTTGCTGAAATGATTAGAATTATCTTCTGCATGTTTTAAGGAAAAATATAGTTAATGAAAACATAATGCAGATTTTTGTAGAATGCTAACACTATGCATTAAATCTACCAAATATAATAGTTGTTTTTTTCCCAAACAAAATTCAGATTTTGTTTTAACGGTGCCCATGTAAAAATATGGATAAATTCTTGGATGGTAATAATTGTTCTTCTAGTGTATTTTTTTCTTACAGGGAATCCCAATTGATTTTGTGAAGAGAATGCAATGTGGGGTGAGTAAAGATGCAATTCTACAAGGCCCAAGTGGACATTTGTGGCATGTGAATGTGGGTTGTGCTAACAAGTGGGCATCTTTCACAAATGGTTGGGAAATTTTTGTTTCTTACTAGTTTGTTGAAGTTGGAGATATTCTAGTTTTTAGACATGTTAATGATGTACATTTTGTTGTGCAAGTTTTTGGACCAAGTGGTTGTGAGAAACAAAGTTCATTTTCTTTTCAAAACTACACCTCATGCTATTTCAGAAAAATAAATTAAGCCTCTCCACAATCTGCAACAAGAAAATGAGTGAACACAAGCAGAATTCTACGACAACCTGTGTTTCTCTTTTGATCGATATAAATCCAAATAGAAATGGAGACATTGCAGTGAAAGATTTGAAAATGGATCACACTCTAACAAGTAAGAAAATATTTCCAAGATGAAATCTATGATGACTTTTTGTTGTATTCCATTGTTTATCTGACATACATATGTATTTCTTTTGCCGAGGTTCTCCAAGTGTTATAGACTTATTAACCCCCTAACTATGGAGCCATCATCTCCTACATGTTACCTATCCAATTCAACATCTTTCATAACTTCTTCCCTAAATTTCCATCCTAATTTCCACTTGGTCTCTCTTTTACTTCATTAAGGGTGCGACCAAGAGGTTTGGTCGCCCTTTCTGGCCTACCAGGAAGCGACCAGTCACTCTGTCTGTGTGTCTAGGGAGAAAACGAGCCTAGAAACTCCAATTTTTTGACTTGGTTGCAATGAATGACACCTTCCACTGATTTCTTGGGGTTTAGTCTCGAGAAGGCTTCATTTACGAGCTTCATGATCTTATCCTAATAACCATATGGCCTTATCCCTAAAGAGCTATAAAAACCAATCCATTCTCATGGGAAGGGAGAGGAAAAGAATTAGTAAACTTATGTTGCTAATTTGGCTACCACATTTGGTAAAGGAACTTGGAAAGAGATTGGTGCATCAACTTCTCCATTTGTAAGTTGTAATGTTGTTTCAGTAATTAATAGAAGGTGTATTGGACGTTTCCCTCTATTCAATTGTCTATTTTCTTGCATGTATTCATTTGGATAAACTTAATAGAGTTATGTGTTATAATCTATTAGTAGATTTATCATTGATTTGTATGCATATACTTTGATCTTGGAAAGGATATTGTTTTATTGTGTGCAGATCGTTGTCTCTTAGAGTAGGAATAATCTTCACACGAGAAACCAACCAGGAGTGTGCAGGGATAACCTTTAGAAATTAGGTATGTTTCCTCATTACAAAGACTCCTAGTTACCTTTCGCATATAAATCATACCTTGAAACTCCCATATATTACATCCATATCTATGTCTTAGGTATAGGAAGAACCTAAGGGATATCAGCTCATGCAGGGCTCAAAATCCCTACAACAGATTGGCTACCATACTAGGGAATGCCCTTTATGTACTTTTCTTCCTTCTTTATGTGTTTTCTTTCTAAGATCTTCATCCACCTAAGTGTCCTCATCAGATTGCTAGTGTTTTTTGTACTCTTTCCCGAGTTCAGTTGGAGAAACCTCTGCCTTGGATCTGATAGATCTCATCCAGATCTAGCGTTTTTTCTTTTCTATGTTTCGGGCACACCATCGCAGTGTACACATAGTGACCCAAGACTTTCTAGTCTCCCTTTTCCTTCCTTGTGGGAGAGACCATCTTTTCTCCTAGCCTAACTAGGAGTGACCATACCTTATGGTCACCCTATTCCTCTCACTAGTGAGTGACAAGGTCACTCTATCTCCCTTTCTAGGGAACGACCATCCTCTTGAAACCTTTTTTTGGAGAGTTATCCTTAAAAAAACTTATCCATATCCATTTTCCACTAGTCTCCTTCAACACTCTAGACCTGTCTTATGCATGTCTCATTGATTTCGCTCCAAATCGTTTTGAAATAAATAAAAAGCATCTTCTCCTTTTTTCCATCTCATCTGATTGATGGGTACAACCAGAATCATCTAGTCGAATCCATTCAATTAAGTACAAGGCTATTAACAATTGTTTGACAAGATTATTTTGCAAAATATTTTTTTATATTATGCAATTATTTTTTCATTAGTTTGAATGCTTGTTGTTTCCCAAATCATTTGGAGAACCCTTCACACTATTATCTAGACTTGAAAATTTTTGCGTGCTTAAAGTTTGCATGTTTGGTTTTTTCTTCCGAATTTTGCATTCACTATAGAACCATGTTGATTGAAAGTAAGAGTTTAAAGAATAATTTTGTTTCAATTTTCATATAATTTGAAAAACAAAAAACAAAAAAAATTGCATTTGGAGTGCTCTAGAATATAGTTGAAACAATTTGTGTTTGTTTAGGAATTTCTAAAATAATCCAATAAGATTGGTTGAAATTTTTTCCTTTTTTCTCATTTGAAAGAATAAAAGTAAACCAATATGCATTAGGGTGTTCTGTTACATTAGAAGCAAAAGAAAATCACTCTTCTCCTCCCATAAATAGGATTCATTGAAAAGATAATTGTTGAAATTTCATTGTTTTGCACCTATTTGGAGTCAAATATTTTCACCTCATGAGTTTCACTTCCATGCAACCATTTGAGTAAAAAACAACTTTAAGAATGAACAGGCGTTAATAAAATTTACTAGACTTTTATTTTATAAGAAAATCAAGAATAGTCCAAGTTTAGGGTCTTTGGACTAAGACAAGTGAGTAAACTATCCAAGACCACAAAAAATAACCATAGAAGACTAAAGAGCACTTAAATCCAACCTTCGTATAGGCATAGTCTGGAACCCCCTCTCACATAGGGGCTAAATGTGAGGTCATGTGCAGCTGGGAAATGAAGATTACCCCGATGAGGCTTAACCAAACGTAGTGGAAAGATAGTATATTGGGTATTCTTTTTGAGAATTGACTATTTTCATTTGGACTCAGAAATTCATGAATCATGAATCTGTTCGGGGTCCTCTAGATATTTTTCTGGTCCTCTTGTTCTCAGTCCACTTGAGGAATTTTAGACTTGATTTCCTACCCATATTGTTGGATTTGACTGTTGATTGAACCTTCCTGAAGGATGACTACAAGTTGGTGACCTTATTTTCCATAATATTTAGGGATTTTACACAAGGTGACGGTGAAGGAGAGTCTTCGCTGTACCTGGATAGACGTTGGTCAAAATCACTTAGGCTCCTTGGAGGGAAACCCACGAATAGAATGTCGGGAATCTTGCACCAAGGTGTAAGTCTTTTAAGAAGGCCGCCAATGTAACTAATCCACCCACTCACCCCAACCCCTTCTCATTTTTTCCCGCGATGTTGTATTTCATCACCAATTAGTGAGATCATTGTGAGAAGTTTTGGTTTGTTTTCTTACTTCCTATATTTCTTAGTGTGTGATTCTTATTTTACTTAGTGGGTCTTTCGAGTGTCATTGTAATAATTTAATTTCATCACCATGATTTGCGTAGGTACTAGAGGATGTAAGGTTTTCCTCCTTTACATTACGAACCCTTGACTTCTAACTCACCCAAAGATCATCCTCGAGAAGAACTCCATGAGGAAAACCACTCTAAATCTGGAAATATTATTACTCCTTTGATAGAAAACCCATAAGGAACCAATTTTCAAGAAGGCTTTGTCCCTCCCATCAATCCACCCTTGACGGACCCTTTTGGTCTCATCCTCATATCGGTAAACTATTCTGGAGAACCTAAACTCGATACTGATTACCCTCGTCTACAACGTGTACCTTGTGAAGATGTCATGAACATGGAATCCCAACAACTCCACTTGTCATAAGGATTCACCACACCACCATGGGTTTATGGTCCATCTAATCCTACCCAGACTCCTAACAGCCCTTTGGCCATGACATTTTCAATCAGTTATATACAACTATTGACTCAACTTTTAAACTCTTGAATCGATATCCTTCACATACCTCTTCACATGCTCCCCACCCCCCCACATCTGACATCTACCATATGTTTGAAACTTATTTCCCCCGTCCCTCCCCCATCCACTCTACATTACAACATGCTCAACTAAACGCGGTCCCAACCCAAACATCGACATTGACATCTGTATCACAAGTTGTCCCCACCATCTTATCGCCACCTTCAAGAAACCAACCTTCTACACTCCCCACTTGGGGGAAACCTCTATTTACCCCATTGTTCTTAGGAGGTAATCCAAACCTTTTTGGAAAACAACCTTCGATGGGAAGATTACCTCCCTAGGGAGGTCAACTAATAGGTTTAGTAAAAAAAACATCTACGATCCAACCTTTCACTATGGGACAACCCTTGTACTCAGGGAAAATCTCTTATCAACAACCAGTCGGGGGGAAACCCTCCACCTATAGATCATTTTCAATGGGAGAATACCCTCTCATCAGGAGCCAACCTTTATTCGACTAGGGTAAACCCCCAGCCATAGGGCCATACTTGATCTGGGGGAAACAATCAACTAGGGGGCGACCCCCAGCTATCATACAACAACCAACATGGGGCCAAACTCTTCCTTCTACCACCAACCTACTATTAGGCCACCCTTACCTAGGAACAACAAACATTATATGGAACCAACATCATCAACTCGTTATTCCTACATTTTCCACTCAACCAAGAGGAGGACCACCCTATGTTGGTGGACCTCCTAGCAGACCACCCCATGGCGAAGGGGGACCACCCTATGGCGGTGGAACTCCTAGAGGACCACCCTATGGAGGAGGACCACCTAGGGTACCACCCTATGGAGGAGGACCCCCTAGAGGAGCACCCTATGGTGGAGGACCACCTTATTGAGGAGGACCTCCAAAGAAACCTCCTCAAGGAGGAGGACCATATCACCAACCTCCATAGGTCAACAAACAACTCTCATTATTGGAAAATTTAGATATTCCATATATTTCATGATTGACTAATGATCCCATACATCATTCCCCTTTTTGGCCCCCCATTCCTGCCAAACTTCCATCAGACATTCTAAAATTCGACGGAAAACCTGGAGAAGATCCAAATAATCACGTGATGAATTTCCATCTATGGTGTTCTTGTAAATCTCCCAACCCCTAAGTACCCTTTCTAGGGATGGGGCATCAAAACATTTATTACTCTAATCATCTTGATTCCTCTACCTAAGGTCTTCATCCTCTTATACTCACTTGTAGCATTATAACGACTACTATCAGGCTCTAATCTGACCTCTGGTTTGCAATTTATGGCCTCTCGAAGGTCTTCGGGCTTTATTAGTTGAGGGCCATGTGGTTCCCACATGTGTCCAACTCATCCATACCATCTCTAGGTTCCTACCACCCATAGGGAAGGTCTATCCACCATCCAATCCAATGGCTAGAATTAATCCTCATCTAACACATAGGCTAGAGGGGAATTCGACGTTCAGTGCTTCAGTGTCGAACATCCCTTTTCATTTATGCACACATGTCCTCCATAGTCCCAAATTCCTGACTCCCAAAGGATCCTGTAATATTTCCATGTGTCTCTAGACATCGATCCTTTCAACTTGCCCTTGACACTGCATTCCAAACCTCCCGAGTCTCGAGGTCTCAAAATCCTAAAGGGTCCACCCTCGCACGTGGTGGCATACTAGATGCAGGGGAAAGTATAGGTGGGTCTCGAATACTCCTCCCTCCGAATGGATCAAATAGGTAACTTCCAGGGGTGACACGCAACAGGCAGAGAGGACATGTGGCCACTAAAGTGGGTGACACATGTCATGTTTTATTGGGAACATAGGGTCTGTGAAATGCATGAATCCATGTGACATGTGGCACGTCAAACATGGTTCCACGTCACCCTTGGTGATGTCAACATGCCACATCACCCTGGACTGGTATCCTTCCAAGCCCTTCAATATCATGGTCAAGGTGTGTCCATGTAACCCATGGATTGACGACCTCCGTTACTTCACACGATCAAGGTGTGTCCATGTAACCCATGGATTGACGGCCTTCATTACTTCATAACTTCAGAAATCAAGGGATCCATTGATCTGGATTTAGGAGCAGAATGAACTGATTAAGAGACTGAATACAATAAACACAGAGATATGAAGAAAAACAAATATATCCAGTGAACAATATCTTCTATTGAATAAATGAAATAGGCTGAAACTGTAAAACTGCAGAACCAAAACGCTTTCTCGATTGGTGGTAGTTATCTCTGAGAAAAGATGTGGATGTTACGCGCATCTATATTAGAAGAATGATTACAATGAGGCGCCAGAGGTATTTTTGATATTACTCATGAATTCCAAAACCCTAGACATCCAAAAACCTAACCTTAGGAGGTGAAACACTAAAAGTCATGTGGGCCTCTATGGGTCAGTTGGTACCTCAATTTCCTGGTGTCATAAATTTTTCATACAACCTCTGTTTTAGGCGTGTGATAGCCTATTGGAAAGGTCTTTCAGAGAGATACACATTACACCTTCAAACTCTAACTCTGTCTACAATTGTTCTGTGGATATCCAAAAAAACACTATTTAGGGCTCCAAAACAGCCCTAGAAGTACAACAAGATGTGCTGACATGAAAACATACAAAATAAGCCAGTTGGATTAGGTGAGAGGCCACCAGTATCCACTTGGAAGATGTGTAAGGATCCATATATCCCCATAAGTGTAGAACCCACAATTACAAATAAGTATAGAAGAATGTGTTGAACTAAAACTGGATAAGAGGAGCCAGTTGGAATAGGTGGGTGGCCACCAATATCTAGTTGGATCATTCACAGTATGACTTCCTCCTTGCTCCCAGAGTGATCAGCGTCGGGCTGACCATGGTATAGATCTAATGGTTAGGTGAGATATAGAAGGGTCCCTATATCTATGTTCCTCGTCACTTCATAGCTTCGGCATTCAAGAGTTTCGGCCTTATGGCCACTCTGCTCTCCTGAAGTAGGATTTTGCTGAAGTACTGTACGCACGTCCCTCCACTGGGTGATCAAACAGTTAAGAGGGTTTCTTAACGAACTCCCCAGATCCATGACTCTCATCACTTCATAACTCCAATGTTCAAGGAGTTTGGTGCTTTAACATCCCTATTCTCCCGAGGTAGGACTTCACCAAAGTTCCCTCGACGTAGATCCAATGGCCAAGGAGACTCCTGAATACCCTTGGATATGTGGCTCACATTACTTCACGATTGATGAGTTGATCAAGGTTTAATGGTGGGGTAGGTCTATCTTCCACAGTTAGGGAAACCTCCAGGTGTCGGTTAACCTTGTGGGTAAACGTAACCATTAATTTCCTTTAGTCGATTTAAAAATGGTAGGTTCGAAACACTATGGAGCTCTGAACTCTTGGAGTTCTAAAACCAGAAAGGATTAGCTCCTTTCTGGCCTAGCCCGGGGTTCCCAAACCTTGGTCATATGGGTCCTTCAAAAAATCTTGTGGGCTATGCACAAATATCTTAGCCATGAATTGGTTAAGGACACGAGAATGAGCCCTTGGTCACACAAGTGAAAGGTCTGAAGGAGGTTACCTCCTTCCATGGGGTTTGAACTTAGTATTCTCGTGAAGGTAGATTCAAGAGGTCGACAGGACTTAAACATTCGACCCTCTTGCAGAATTACATCCCATTACATCCCACAAATATATAACTGCTAAGTCGAGGGAAGTAGACGACCATTTGAAAGCATGGGTCCATAGTGAGACAATACATATTTCCACCTTAATCATTCAATACAAAACTCAATCATAGACATATCATATATTCAATCATCATTTCCATTTCAATACACATAGTATGAAAATACTTATCAGGAAACCAAAATTTGTGAAGTGACTGTTGAAAGGGGTGCATGTTTCCACCCAACCATAGCCACAGCCACTCCTAACGGATTGATCATTGGCCACCTCCAAGCTATACCATGATGCTCTGAGAGAGACTCTCTCTTCTTTCTCAATGACAGTCATATATGGAAGTTACTCTCCTCCTCCCACGAGACCTTGTAAACTGGTTTTCTTTATACCAAGCAAGGAGGTCTGCACAAGTACTTCCACAGTCACTCCTCAGCCCCATTTATCTTCTTGTAACGAAAATCCTGCAAGCTACTTCTTGTGACTAGAATGATCTTGTTTATCAGTTCTTCCTCGAACCAGAGAGTTGCAACCGTTATTTTATCTTCTCAAGATTAATCTTTCAACTCTTCTCTCTTCGCATATTTGTTTTCTCGCTCCTTTTCCTCTGCCCATGAATTACCTCTTTTCTTGCCTTCCTCAATAAGGTTGTGTGCGTTCGAATCCCCAACTCATGGTTAGGTATGGAAGTCTTGCATATGGGTAGTCTGCCCCATCTCCTCATTAACTCTTGAGGAGGACTCTTCCAGCCACCACTCTGACTGGTAATTCATTTATGGGTTAGAGGATTGTTCTGGTTCTAAACCATTAAATCCAGTAAGGTACTGGTTTGTTAGGGGTCATGTCAACCATTTATGGTTCCCCTCACCATATCTCTCATAGCATCATGGTCTATCTTGGCAAACCTGCCTTTCAACAATTATGCAATACTTATCCATTTTCTATTAATAACAAAAAATACATACATTGACCTTTTATAACAAAAAGGTTCATCAAATCCAACATTCACACGTATCTAGTCTTCCATAATATCTTGTCCAGTTATAGTTATATTTAAAAACTGGGGGAAACATGGGTATTACAATCCCCCCCCACTTAAAGGAACATCGTCCCCGATGTTCTATCTATCATTGTGCTATGTATGTACAGAACTAAACAAAAATGGGTATGCATGTTTCATGGCATCCTCCATTTCCCATGTAGCCTCATCTGGGCCAAAGTGTTTCCACTTCACCTTGACCTGTGCAGTGGTTCTATTCTTGAGTGGGGTTTCCTTCCTCTCTATTATGCATTGTGGTTATGTAAGGAATTATCACTCTGGTTCCACCTAAATCACAGACCATTTAATTATATGATTAGAATCATGTGCATATTTATTCAATAATGAAACATGGAAAACATTTTGTGCCTTGATTGTGGGAGGAAGCGCTAATTTATAGGCTACATTCCCCACTCTATCCAATATTTCAAAGGGTCCACAATACCAAGGTGTCATCTTGGCACAAGATCCCATTCTCAAGGAAATTTTCCTAGGTCTAAGTCAGAGATACACATGATCCCCTGTTTTGAACTCTCTAGGAGTATTCTTTCTGTCTACATAGATTTTTTGTCTATCCTGAGCTATTTTCAGATTATGCTTTATATGAATTACTTGTTGTTCCATTTCTTTCAGCATGTCTTGCCCGATTGTAATTCTATCTACTGGGTTATCCCATCTAACTGGAATCATGCATTGTCTACCATAGAGGGCCTCAAAAGGGCTCATCCTCAATGACTCTTCATAGCCATTGTTGTAGGAAAACTCTACCAGTGGTAGGTAGTCTTCCCACTTCCTAGTTTGATGCATTACATGCATCCTTAACATGTCCTCTAACACTTGGTTCACCCTTTCTGTCTGTCCCTCAATTTTAGGGTGATAGGTTGTACTAAATAGCAATTTAGTTTCAAAACCAGCAACAAAGATCTCCAAAATATTGAAGTTAATTTTATATCTATGTCAGATTGATCTCCTTAGGCATGCCATGCAGTCTAAATATTTCTTCCATGAAAATATTGGCAATATCTATTTCCTTGCAAGTTGATTTGGCGGGAATAAAGTGAGGATCCTTGCTCAATTTTTCCACAACTACCATGATGGCATTGTTTTGTTTGGATGATTTTGGAAATCTTGTGATGAAATCCATGGATATGGTTTCCCATTTCCATTCTGGAATCGGTAGGCGCTGCAACAACCCTACTAGATTCTGGTGCTCTGCATTAACTTGCTAACATTCTAGACATTTAGATAAGTAATTAGTTATGTCCCTCTTCAGTCCAGGCCAATAGTTTCCTAGTGGTTGTGATCATCTTTTAATAGTCAGGATGACCAATATATGGTCTCTTGTGTAGTTCATCCATCATGAACTTCTTCAAGTTGTCACAGTTTTGGATATACAATATAACTTTTTAAGTTAGCAGACCATCATTCAACAATCGATAATCCTCATACTTCAACCCAGTGGGATCTTTTTTTAAATATGATTTTGCAGTCTTGAAAATGCATATGTTTCTTGTGCACTTTTGACTCTCTCCCTGACATCCATTTCACATGTGCTTACAGTTTCCAAGTGAATCACTTTCCTACTCCTGCTAAGGGAATCAACCACCCTATTTTCTTTTCCTTTGATATGTTTGATTTTGAAATCAAACTCACTAAGGAGAACCATCCATCTAGCTTGTCTAGCATTAAGTTTTGGTTGATCAAAAAGGTACCTAAACCCACAATGGTCTGTCATAATCACAAATCATCTACCCAAGAGGTAATGCCTCCACATTTTTAAAGCATGCAATATGGCAGCCAATT
The DNA here is from genome assembly GCA_009831015.1 of Picea engelmannii. Classification (NCBI taxonomy): domain Eukaryota; kingdom Viridiplantae; phylum Streptophyta; class Pinopsida; order Pinales; family Pinaceae; genus Picea; species Picea engelmannii. The sequence continues at coordinate 96,271 of ML826053.1, read as the reverse complement.
CTATATCATGGGTCACATCATTGATTTCATGCTCGTTCAAATTTTTCAATTCGTAGAAAATTACATGTTATCCTTGCATAAGGACTCCTTTGAGTCCTTCCTTGTAGGAATATGTACACACAAGTAATTCATTGTTTGGATATACAATCTTTATCACATGCACAGTGGTTAGAAGGCATTTCAGCTCTTTAAATATCTCTTCACATTCTGATGTACAAAGGAATTTAACTCCCTTTTTCTGAAGGGAAGTGATTGGCAAACCAATATTGGAAAATCCTTTTATGAACCTCCTATAGTATCCTACTAGGACCATAAAGGATATGATATCAGATACATCCTTTGGGGTAGGCCAATCCATAATGGGTCTAATCTTTTCAAGATCAACTACCACTCCTTCTTCAGAAATAACATGGCCTAAGTAATGGACTTGTTTCTGGAAAAATTCACACTTACTAAACTTAGCATAAAGTTGATGTTATCTTAGTACTTGAAGCACTAGCTTGACTTGTTCTTCATGCTCTTCCCTATTCATAGAATATATTAGGATATCATCAATGAAAACCAATACAAATCTGTCTAAGAATTTACTAAGTACATTATTCATTAAGCACATAAAAGTGGTTGGTGCATTGGTTAGTCCAAATGACACCACCACAAATTCATAGTGACCATATCTTCATCCTTAATTTGGACATGATGGTATCTAGACCTCAAGTCAATCTTGGAGAAAATTGTAGCACCACTTAATTGGTCAAACAAGTCATCTATCCTTGGCCACTTAATGGTCAAACAAGTCATCTATCCTTGGCAAGGGATACTTATTATTTATGGTCATCTTATTGAGTTTCCTATAGTCTATGCACAACCTAAGTGTGCCATCCCTATTTTTCACAAACAAGGATGGTGCTCCCCATGGAGACACACTAGGCCGAATGTAGCCTTTGTCCATCATTTCATTTAGTTGTATTTTGAGCTCAACCATCTCTGGTGTACTCATTCTATACAGTGTTCTAGATACTGTCATCACTCCTAGTGCAAGTTCTATTGAAAAGTAAATATCTCTTCTTGGAGGTAGACCCGGTACCTCTTCTAGAAACACATCTCTATATTCTCTTAATATGGCATGGTATTCTAGGCTTGGTTTTTTTTCCTCAAGGGAGTCCAACACTTTTATTGCATATAAAGGGCATCCTTTTCTACAATACTTCTTCACTTGAAGGGTTGATATTTGTCTCACTGAGACATGATTTTGAATCCCTTATAGGGTTACCTTTCTCCTTTCTTCATCTTCACACTCCAAATTTTTATTGTAATACTCCAACTTGGTTTTATGGGAAGCCAACCAGTCCATTCCAATAAAAAGGTCATAAGATCCTAAAGGGTGTATGTTTAAGGTTGCTTGGGTGGGAAATCCACTCATAACGAATTGGCATGTCAGTATGACCTATGTTACTTTTCTTTTGGTTCCAGTGGATAGTTGTACCAACCATGATTTAACATGTTTAACTTGTTGCAATTTACATTTCTCAATAGTTTGAGGGGAAAAATAACTCAAATTAGGATGAGGGTCAATTAAAATGGAAACTAGATGGTTGGCGATCATACCTTCCATATCCACCATTGAATCTTGGTGGTCAACTTGTCTATTATCCAAGGCTGCATAAATCTATGGCATGCTCCTAGCCACATCATTGACTGTGGTAGCCCATTGGACGTTGTAGACCCTCCTATAGTTTTGTTTCCTATATGGGTAGTCTCTCAACATTTGTTCTTCTCCAAAACCCCAACATTTCAAGGGTTCTCCCTTTTTTTTATTACTCTTACCTGAGGTTGCTCCAAATGGTTTATTTCCACTCTGAGCGGGAAATTTTGTTGGTATACACTTTTAGTAGAATGGCTTATCTTAGAACCCTTCCCATAGTTATTAAATCTTGAGGGTTTAAACCCCTTTTTTATTGAATCTCAAACTACTTTTCTTCTTCCAGTCCTCATGAAGTTTTGTCTCATTCTTGAACTATTCATAGCAATACCATGACTTTTGGATAGTTTCTTATAAGGTCTTTGGCTCATCAAATTCAATTATGTCTCGGAAGTACTGAGGCAGTCCACTAATAATCGTTGCAACTTTACCTTTGCATCCATTATGTAGGGAACATACCTTATTAGCTCAAGGAATTTGTTGCTATATTCATCTATGGCGAGCTTTCCCAACTTGAGTTCATAGAACTCCTTGATCTTCCCATCAAATTATTTCTCTGACAGATACTTCTTCTTGAAGCACTTCTCAATTTTTTTCCATGAAAAGTCATTCTCATGGATTCCTTTCACATTCCTAAGGTCCTCCCACCAAATGGAGGCCTTTCCATTTAGGTTACAAATGGCTATTCAAACCTTTAAATTTTCAGAGTAGTCATGGACTTTGAAGTACTTCTTCAATCCAAGTAGCCAAACTTCTACTTCTTCCCCCTTCTTAATTTCTCCATCGAAAGTGGGTGGTTTGGATTTCTTCAACTCTATAGGGTCACGACTCTTGGAATGTTTCCTCTTCTTTCTTTTCCTATGGGAATGCAAACTAGTGTTTCTACTAGAAGATTCCTTGGAGTTATCAGTTTCCACACCAAAGGATTATTATTATGAGTGTCCCTTGGCTCCATGTTGGGCCTTCTTTGAGGTTCTTCTCCTGGTGTGGCCACTTTCAAGGTCATGCTTTTGTATCTTAGGTGGACTTTGGGTTTTCTTCATATGATGTTTGTCCACATGACTAGAAGTTGGTCCATGTTCCGCTTGCCTTTGTATATATGATAAGATTTGCAGTAGGATTACATTAATTTTCAGTTTTCTTTTCTTTCTCTTTTATCAACCTTTCAATGTCGGCCTTACAACTCTATAATTCTTCCATGAGGCTTCTTACAGTTTCATCCAAATCTGGAGGGGTTTCCACTGCCCTCCTTTCATCAGATTCTTCCTCTCTATTGTGGGAGATTTCCCCCAATTCATGGTGTGTCACCATCATTTATGTTGTAGTTTTCCTGTAGTCCACTAACTACTTGAGTGATAATAAAACATTTTTTTGTTAGTTAATGATCTACTAGTTTTATGAATAACACACAGCTCAGATTTTTCAAAACATATGCAAAAATAGAAAGTTTCATTCCTTCCTTTAGTGGAGGTTTAAATAAGCCTCTTAGGAATGGGGTAAGATAGGGTTTCACCCCTAAAATTTCTCTAACAAGGTTTTTATGCGACTTGTTCATGAGCCTAAGTAGGTCAAGTGTTGTAACCATGCTCTGCTATCGATTTGTAACACACCCGACCCCTAAGTACCCTTTATAAGGATGGAGAATAAAAAAAATTCTTACTATAATCATCTCGATTCCCCTGCCCTAGGTCTTCATCCTCTTCTACTCACCCGTAGCTTTCTAACGATTGCTACCAGGCTCTAATTCGACCTCTGGTTTGCAAGTTATGGGCCATGGCCTCTCAAAGGTCTTTGGGCATTATTAGTTGAGGGCCACATGGTGCCCATGTCTGTCCAACTCATCTGTACCATCTCTAGGTTCCTGCCTCCCATGAGGATGGTCCATCTACCATCCAATCAAACAACTAGACTTAATTCTCATCTAACGTCACACATGCCATAGGGGAATACAACATTCGACGTCGAACGTCCCTTTTCCTTTCTGCATGCATTTTCTCCGGAGTCCCAAATTTCCAAACTCTCAAAGGAGCCCAAAATATTGTCACATGGCTCTAACCTTTAGGCCTTTCAACTTACCCTCGACACTGCATTCCAAACCTCTAGAGTCCCGAGGTCCTGGACTTCCAAAGGGTCCACCCTCACACATGGAGGCGTACTAGACATAGTGGAAAGTATAGGTGGGTCCCCAATACTCCTCCCACCAAATGGACCAAATAGGTAAGTGATAGGGGTGACATGCGATAAGGCAGAGAGGACACATGGCCCTACAGTGGGTGACATGTGTCATGTTTTATTGGGCACATAGGGTCTGTGAAACGCATAAATCCAAGTGACATGTGGCACATCAAATATGGGTCCGCGTCACCCTTGGTGACATCAACATGCCATGTCACATCGAACTAGTAGCCTTCCAAGTCCTTTGATCTCATAGTCAAGGTGTGTCCACATAAACCCTAGATCAATGGCCTCTATTACTTCGTAACTTCGACATTCAAGGGATCCGTAGTGTGACTTCCTCCTTGCTCCCGGAGTGGTCAATGTTGGGGTGACCATGATCTATATCTAACAGTCAGGGTAGATCATGAAGGGTCCCTAGATCTTCAGTCCTCGTCACTTCGCAACTCCAGCCTTTGTAAGTTTTGGCCTTATGGCCGATACGATCTCCCAAAGCAGGACTTTGCCAAAGTACCGTACCTGGGTCCCTCTACTAGATGATAGGAAGGTTAAGAAGGGTTCTTAATGAACTCCCCAGATCCACATCTCTCATCACTTCATAACTCTGGCATTCAAGGATTTTAGTGATTTAACATCCCTATTCTCTCGAAGTAGGACTTCGTCGAAGTTCCCTCAGTGTATATCCAACGACCAAGGGGACTCTTGAATACCCTCAGATCTGTGGCTTGCATTACTTCATGATTGATGAGTGGATCAAGGTTTAACGGTGGGGCATATCTCTCTTCCATGGTTAGGTAAACCGCTAGGCACCGGTTAACCTTGTGGGTCAATGTAACCACCAATTTCCTTTGGCCATTTTACAAATGGTAGGGTCGAAACACTCTAGAGCTCTAAACTCCCAGTGTTTTGAAACTAGAAAGGCTTAGCTCCTTACGGGCCTAGCGAAGGGTTCCCAAACCTTGGTCATATGGGTTCTTCGAAAACTCTTATGGGATATGAAAAAATATATTAGCTGTGAATTGGTTAAGGACATGAGAATGACTGCTTGGTCACACGAGTGAAAGGTCTAAAGGAGGCACCCTCCTTCCATGGGGTTTGAAATTAGTATTCCCACGAAGGTAGATTCGAGAGGTTGGCAGGACTTAAACATTCCAGTAAATCCTACCCTAAACCTCTTGCAGACTTACATCCCACAAATCTATAACTGATAAGATGAGGCAAGAAGATGACAATTCAAAAGCATGGGTCCATAGTGAGACAATACATATTTCTACCTTAATCATTCAATACAAAACGCATTCATAGACATATAAATATATTGAATCATCATTTCCATTTCAATACATAGAGTATGAAAATATTTATCAGGAAACCAGAATTCGTGAAGCAACTGCTGAAAGAGGTTCCTTTTTCCACCCAACCATAGGCACAACCACTCCTGATGGATTTAGCACTAGCCACCCTTGAGCTAGACCACGATTCTTTGAGATATACTCTTCCTTCTTTCTCAATGATAGTCAGAGAGAGAGGTTACTCTCCTCCTCCCATGGGATCTTGGAAACAGGTTTTATTTCTACCAAGAAAGGAGGTTTGCACGAGTACTTCCACAGTCACTTGTCATCCTTCTTTATCAGCTTGTAACAAAATCCCTGCCTGCAACTTCTTATGCCCAAAACGAGCTTATTTATCAGTTCTTCCTCGAACCAGAGAGACACAACCATTCTTTTCTCTTCTTGATATTGGTCTGTCAACTCTGCTCTCTTCGTATATTTCCTTGCTCGCTCCTCTTCCCCTGCCCACAAATCACCTATTTTCTTGCCTTCCTCAGCAAGATTGCATGAGTCTGAATCCCTAGCTCATGTTCAGGTCTGGAAGTCTTGCAGATGGATACTCTACCCCATCTCCTCATTAAATCTTGAGGAGGACTCTTCCAGCTACCGCTCTGATTGGTAATTCATTTCTAGGTCAGAGGACTGTTATGGGTCTGAGCCATTAAATCTAGTAAGGTATTGGTTTGGAGGGGGTCATCTCAACCATTTCTAGTTCCCCTCACCATCTATGTCATAGCATCATGGTCTATCTTGGAAAACCCCCCTTTCAGCAGTTATGCAACACTTATCCAGTTTCTATTGATAACCGAAAATATATACATTGACCTTTTATAAAAAAAAGTTCATTAAATGCAACATTCACACATATCTAGTCTTCCATAGTCTCTTGGCTAGTTATAGTTATATTTACAAACTTGGGTATATGGGTATTACATTTCTTCAAACTCCTTGATGGATGACTCTATTCGATTACGCCTTTTCTAGTGAACCCTTATAGGATCAACAACTAAATGGTATATATAACTATTGCGTAACTCCTTTGATGACTTTAATTCCCTAGCCATGGAATTTTTGACACACTTTGAATTACCTATCCGCTATGAGACCAGTACTGAGCCCTTAAAATCATTACGCCAATCAACTTCCACCCATATTTTAGATCACATTCATGAGTGGAGGTGTCAACGACGATTAATCAAAGCCACAATCCCAGATCAATTATTAGTTGATTGGTTCACAAAGTCTCTTTTTCCACCTATAGCTTGAGAAGTCACCATGGGAGGCGTTGTTACCGAGGAACAAGCCATCATTCAAGCCTAATATTTATATTTTCTATACTCTCAATCTGGCACGTTATATGACATGATTCCTAACGCTCCTTGTTTTTCAAATGATCAAACCAAACCCACACCTGGACCCCATGCCGATGGTATGATCGGTCCTATTTCCACAGATACAACTGATCAGATGACTAGGAAACATAGCCAATCAACTAAAGTGACCAATCCTAGCTCATCTGTCCATACCAACAATCCAAGTAAGCCCCCTACCCAAACCTCTGAGGTTAATATAGTGAAATCAATTACGCCCAAAAACTCGCAGCAATCCAGAGGAAATAATAAGGGTAATAATAATAAGAAAAATAAAAAATATTTTGAGAAATCGGGCCCTAAAACCAAAGAAAACAATGCTTAGGGTAAGACCAAATGAAAGGCTAAATACCCCTGCATAATTTGTAAAGAGGATCATTTCACTAAATATTGTCCTCGTCTCACTGAAATTCATGAATATATTGAGCGAGGGACATCCTCTTCTACACCTGCAGTTTTAACAAATCCTTTTCCCCCCATAAAAACAACAACTTGTCGCGCAAAGACAAGCACCCTCACCAAGGGGAAACCTCGAGTCCCCATTAGTGAATATCTTGATGGTTAAATCTATGGCCATATATACTAGAGCCAAGAATTATGATTCTCCAAAAATTGATTCTTTACCCAAGGATCCTTCTTCAACTATCCCACCCAATGGCCCTCTCACACTAGACACACCATCCATTGAACCTCCCTTACTCCCTCCAAAGGGAGTACTTTCTCAAACTACACATAATCCCAATGCTCGGGAAGACCAACACTATAGTATAGTAGAAGATCTTTCCCAAGCTCTGTGTGCCATGTCCATGCTCGAAGTACTGCAGTCCTACCCTATGCAGTGTAAAGCCTTATTATCATTCATTGGTGGAATTGACCCTGCAGAATCCAATGTTATTTCCTTCGACACCAATTGCAATGAATCCCCCCTATCACACCAATTAGAATTACAAATCATTGTCTGATATCTCAATAAAAATGTTTTCTTAACAATACTCGATGAAGGCACTGCAACATGCATCATGTTCTTGACATGTTGGAAAGCTCTTGGTTCTCCCAAACTTACCACATATGAAACCATCCTTAAATATTTTAACAAACATTTTATCAAACCCCACAGAATTCTCCCCTCCTTACTAGTTAAACTTGTAGTAAAAACTGTTTTGGTAGAAGTCGAGGTGATTGACGCTACACTCAAATATAATTTTCTCTTAGGTCACACCTAGTTTTATGCCATGAATTTTGTTGCATATAGTGTCTTTCGACTTGTCAAATTCCCCCATCAAGGGAAGATCATCACTGTAGACCAACTAGAATTTTGTACACCAGATGTGTGAATCAATCCTAATGTGAATGTCCCTTTTGTAGGTGAGTCTTCGTTAGGATGAGAAATCATCTAGGTAGACCTTTATCCCTCCTTAATGGGAACTTTTCCCCTCCCCCCACCAGAAATCACCCCAACAATCTCCATTAATATGATATTCCAGTTATCGGTACACCCATTGCTTACAATGACCCATGGGTAATCCCTCACCCATTTGATATATAATCTTATGGAGACACCATGCCACTATCATCAATGGATTTGGCATATTCAGTGATATAATCCACAGGAGAATCTCTTGATTCTCATTCTAGTCTCCTACTAGATGAGGAGCTAGATCAATTTTCCTCTCCCTATTTGGTTAACCATACTTCAACGTCCCTTGATTTTCTCAACATCATCCTTCTTTCAAATGAAGACATTATGGAAGTCATGACTTTGCAAGATAAACCTTGGGAATATTCTCACCATCAATCCTCCTTCCAACCCTTTGGAGAGAAGAAAAAAACCCAAAAACAAACCCTTGTTTCAATTGATATTCAAGATCCATCCCTATTACATTCCACATCATATTCTATTATGTCTAAAGGAAATTTGGGAAATATTTACAAAACCATTTCGATCGATATTTTAGTTAAACCTAGGGTCGTGGAAAACATCCATATAGGTGCATATTGTTCCCCTGAAGAAATCGAAGCTTATACTTCCCTATTCAAATAATTATGCGACATATTCGCTTGGTCCTATGAAGAGATGCCAAGAATCGACCCATGAATTGTTTTCCATAAAATTAAAACTTACCCTGGAGCCTTTCAAGTTCGACAACGACTCCGCCCAGTTCATCCAAGGAAATATGCAACAATTAAGGTAGAAGTTCAAAAAAATTTGAATGTTGTTTTTATTCATCCCATGCCCCTAACTGAATGGGTGTCCAACATCGTACCAGTTAACAAAAAATAGGGCACCATCCAAGTATGTGTTGATTATAGGGACCTCAACAAGGCCTATCCTAAAGACAATGTCCATACCCCTTTCATCGATCAAATTATCGATGATTGTGCTGAATGTGAAGTATTATCATTTATGGATGGCTTCTCTAGCTATAATCAAATCGAAATTACTATGGAAGACCAGCATAAAACCACCTTTGTCTTCCCATGGGGAACTTTCGCATATCAAAAGTTACCGTTCGGTCTTAAAAATGTTGGTGCAACATTACAATAGGCCATGTCTTATGCCTTCCATGACATCAAACATATCCTCCATTTTTACCTATATGACCTTCCTTCCCGCTCTCCCAATAGATATGATCACGTACATCACCTACGCCAAATCTTCATATATTGTCGATATTACAACATTCACTTAAATCCACACAAATTCATTTTTGTCATGGAGTCTGGTCATTTACTTGGATTCATTGTATCTAGGTTTGGGATCAGAATCGATACCCTCAAATTTGAGGAAATCATCAACTTGTTCCCCTCCCACCTCCGTAATACAACTTCAAAGTTTGCAAGGGAAAGCTAACTTTCTTAGACGCTTCATTTCCAATTATGACGAAATCACCAAAGGTTTCATACAATTATTGAAAAAGGGTGTACCTTTTATTTGGGATGAACAAGCCCAATGATATTTTCATCGTTTGAAGTGGGTTATTACATCCACACCATTACTCAAACCCCCAAATTACAATAAATATTTCATCATATACTTGGAAACTTATGGTACCACCATTGGAATGGTATTAGTCCAAACTAATGATCAACATAAGGAACATGTTATTTAATATCTCAGTAAAGGCTTAGTTGGTGTTGATCTTTGATATCCCTACATTTAGAAGTTAGCGTTGGAAGCTATTTACATTGTCCAGCATTTTCGACATTGCATTTTTCTCTGAACCACCACTGTTGTGTCTGAAACGAACCCAATGGAATATATTTTTTCACACCAGATATTGGCAGGGAGATGCTCTAAATGGATCATCCTACTACAGGAATTTGATCTCAAATTCTCCAACCCTAAATCCAAAAAATCCTTGATCTTCATAGAATTAATGATTGATCTTCCTCAAGCCTTTGATGAATATGTGGTACAAGATTTGTTACCTGATGAATCTTTGTTTCTCATCGAATTGTATAATCCTTGGTATGGAGACATATTGCTTTATCTCCATACCCAACATTTTCGGCCTAATCTATATAAATATGACCATCATCGCATACGCCACCAATATTGAAACTATCACATCATTGGTGATACCCTTTACCATCGTGGAGTAGATATGGTATCACATCGGTGTGTCATCCATTTTGAAGATGAACAAATCCTAAATGAATGCCACTCTAGAGCATGTGGTGGCCATTTGTCAGGGTTATCCACTGCCCAAATGATTTTACGCACAGGTTATTTTTGGCCCACAATTTTTAAACATTTCATTAATACTATACAAAAATGTTGCCCCTGTCAAATCTTTTCCAAAAAAATTCACGCTCACCTCGCTCATTTACATCTAGTCATAGCAGTTGGCCCTATTATCCCCATTTTGTGGATAACTAAGGAGATTATGTCTCAAGGCCGTTGGGTTGCAGATATGGAGTTTCGAGAAGACTACATGGCCAACAATACCCTTTGCATAGTTGGAGACCCATCTCACCACCACAGATGGTCACAAATTTCCAGATGGCATCCACCATATTAGCTAGCTTCTGGAAGGAAGTGGACCTTGCTCCATGAGGTACAAGTCAATATTATGGTGAGTATAGTTTCAATATTTAAGCCAATTGAGTATGTTGTATCTTAGATTGCTCTAGATTTCATGATATATTCTTGGACATTATGCCTTTTTCCCTGCTTCACCTTGGTGGTTGACATTGTTTCCCTAGTAAGTGGTCTTCCTTTGGGATGGGTTTGCTACTAGGAAATCCCATAAAGATCCATTATACCATTCCCGACCATACTTACCACTTTCCATCATTGTTCCCCTCCATTTTCTTATCTCTTGGGATTTTAGGGTGTATTGACCCAAGAAGGGGTTGTCCTTCATTATATGGGAAGAAGGGGATGAAGGCCTAAAGGGAATGATGTTGGGTAAAATATAAAATCCTTGTATGAACCTTATAGATGCTTCACACAGGGATCACCCAAGAAATCAATGAAACACTTATACTTGAGTAAAGGGGGCCCACAATATAATAAAGAATGCTTAAAAGGTTAGTTGAAGGATAGGAGGTCTCATCATGATCCTACCTATCATGTCGATGAATATCTAGTGGTATGAAATTTCCATACTCTAGTCACCAAACCAGGGTAATGGCTCTCAGTTGCATGGCTGAGAGAAAGGGGGTATCATCACAAGCCAACCTTCTCATTTCCACTAGGTGTTTGTGGGTGACATTGCCATTATCTGGTCACCATGCCAGGGCAGTGACCTTCAACCTCTCCTTAAAATTATGAAAGAGTAAAAGAATGGCAATTAATGGGCTTGGAAAAAATGCATTATGGACGAAGGTACCACACAACCCTCTATAAAGGCACCCATGAATGAGACACTATGACCCCTTATATGTCATGAGCCCTATTCCCATTGAGTCTTGACCCCAACCACTTCATCCACTTTACATGGATTAGAGAGTAATCTCTTGGAAACTCTCATTGACCTAGGAAAAGATCTACCTAATATGACACCTCGTCAACCCTCCCATATTCAAGATTGACAAGTCACATAGTGGTTTTGAGAAATTAATTGTTTGATATAGTGATATTTGATGCACATGATTAGGTGGCTCATTTATTTATTGGATTCACTTATAATGATGTTATTATTTGAGATCCTTGGAGGGCGTGCTCATTTGTATTTGCAGGACTTAGTTGGTGGAAAATTTTGGGAGAACAAGCCTAGCTTGGGATTCCATGGGTCTACAAGCCCATAGGTCAGATGCCAAGGGTACACATGTTGGATCACAAAGATGAAATATTGAAGACCTAGAATATGATGTGGATGACCTAGCCCAAACCTCACATGCCAAATGATTTTCCCTAGAGGGGAAAAATGTCTTCATTTTTATCTTGATGTCATACTTGGAGGCTAGGGTTTGGTGGTGGTGTTGCCACACTTTGACACATGGACGTTTTGAGGAGGATGAGGCCCTGTCCATGAGTATATTGCATAGATGCTTGACATGTGGTCTTTGGAGGCCTACCATAGCTTCTCCAACACAGATGACTTGTCCCAAGTGGAAAAACATCCCCTAAAGGGGTGACGTCCATGTAAAATTAGGGTTTTATTTGTGCAAAAGTGAAACTTTAAATGAATTTTTTAATATTACTTTGTTAAAGGGGGAAATATTAGGGTTTTTGACCACTGGTCTTATGGTTTACCCCTTAATATATGGACAAGTCACCTTAGTGACATTTTGTATAAATATGAGATCATAAGATCTCGTTTGGACATAACTCTCCCTCTTGTTAGAGGACTTAGATCTGAAAGTTTCGCTACAATTCGCTATATTTGTCTCTTGTGCACTTGCTTATGGCTATCTCTTATGAATGGTTGATGGAGTGAGGTGATATTCTTGGAGGAATGATTTTTATTTTTTATGGTGGATTGTCTTAGTATTTACTCCCCCACTCTAGTATCCATCATGTATTGCTTAAAATTCATTGATGTTGACAGGGTTTGTTTGAGGAAGTAAGAGGACTTACACCCCTCATTATCAAACCCTAACTAGTGATACTTTCCTTGGGAATTAAGAGGATTTACACCCCCAAGGAAGTATCATATCTAGTTCATTTATTTGACTCCATTAACCCAATATGAATGGCACTAGTCATCTATTTTTTACATTGGATATATAAAATCATTGCCTTGGGAAACATGAATTTTCATCTTTTGAAAGATCTCTTGCTTGAAGTTGGTTTTCTACATTGAGAGAAGTCTTCCCCTAATAGGGCATCCCCTCTCTCCCACTACTTTACTTGTTGTTACAAATCATAAAATACATCCATTAGGCCTGATATATCCTAGATAGATAACTAATACTAACTCTTAAACTAGCCGTAAACTAACTCTTAAATTTTTCTCATTTACTCTACTAAATAGGGCTCATATTTTGGGATAACTATTGGCATATTTTGATGGTGTAATTCGCTGATATAAGTGACTGAAATATGCATCCATAAGGCTTCAATTTTCTGCAGAAAATACATGTTTACAATAGCCATCTTCTCTTGCATCTTAAGTGCCATTTTTCATCCTATATTCATTGCTAATCTTGAAGCTGATTTTCTTAACTAGTTTAGATCTTTGTAAGATGATTTTAGATTCTTTATTTGCTGATATAAACTGTCATATAATGCTGCAAATTAGGGACAAAAATATTAACTTGTTGATCCATACTAACATATATCATTGCAATTTGGATTTTCTTATGTGTCATGTAGGTACAATCATCCGGAGAAATATTATACCTTTGGGGAAACAATCACTTGACTTACAAAAAATCTATTCCCACATTTCACTCCATCTATATTTGACCTCTAGGGGTCTCCACTTCCACATTTATCCATCCCCATCTCATTTCCCCTAGGGTCACCGAGATCGCCTCCCTAGAGTGACCTAGTCACCCTTGAAGTTTGGGACCTACATCGAGGTGACATTGGGTGTAGGATTCCCAAGTTGTAGCACTTGATTTTGTGGTTGGGTTGGGATTTTCCCAACCTACAACTTGTGCTATAACATTTTGGCATCGTTGTCTGGGATAATTTTGAATCCTTTTAGTTCCCTAATGACACTTTGGTAAGCTTCCCTCCTAAAGCCTTTATCCCTGACCTTGCTTGGTGACTCCATTGAAGAATGTTCCCTTTTCTACCCTTGATAAGTTTCTCTTGAAGCTTGTCTGACGACTCCACTTTCCATGAACCCACCTTTCCCTCTTTCCCCCTTTCCATCCTTTGATGAGCCTTAATCTCATCTTGTGACTCCATTGAGGTGTCCTTTTAGTCAAGGGAAATATGGCACCATGGGATGAACCCCCATCCAAAAATGGTTATGCCTCGAAGAAGGAACTTTTACATATGGAAAAGGAAAAGGCTGCCAATAAAATTGTTGAGGAAATGATGAAACGCAGATAAGAGTTATTTCTCACCAAGGAACTAGCCCTTGAGAATGAAGAAATAGTCGAAAATCGGTATATGAAGAAGATTCCTATAAATTTTCTCATGTTGAATATCAAGACGAGACATTTGATGAAGACATTCAGGACATTGTTCCTCTTGCACATCAATAAGGGAACATGATGAGTTGTAACCCTTTTGAAGATCTTGATTTCACTTTATTCCATGACTTTGGAAGTGAAGAAGAATTAGAGGACCCCTTGGATGCGACATTCCTTTCTCAAAAAGGAAAATGAAGCACTTTACATTAAGAATCAAGCCTCATGTGATGAAGAGGCAATAGAGGAGCATGCCTATGAAGAGAAAAAATAATCTTGATGAAGTGCAACATGTTGAGGCATCCTTTTCATTTCTCCTGCTTGATGAGGATGAGGTCATTCAAACTTTTTTTCCTCTGGTGCATGAAGATGAAGAACTGATTAACCTTGATGATATAGATGATATTAAGCAAGACCTCTCTGACATGGTCGATATACACATTGACGATTTTATACAAGTTGGGAGACGTAGATGGGATTTTGATCATTTCACTTTTGATAAAGACCCCATTTATGACATTGAGGGTATCTCTTTGGCAAAGGGATTTGAGTTGTCATCATCGGAAAATGGATCTTCACACATGTATGATTCAGATGTTTTGCAGCCCAGTGATGATATGATTACATATTTTTTCCACCCTTCAAGGATGACTTGTTGGAGCATATTCAGAGTGATCTTCATTTTTCCCTCGATGCATACCCTTTTAAGGATACAGAATTGTTTTATGAGAAATCCCAACCATTGTGCTCATATTTTGAGGAATACCAGGACGTCGCCACCTCATAGCAGTCGTAGGGTCATTCTTCAAAGAGAAAGTATTTTCATCTTGGAAATTTCCATGGAGATTCACAGGGGAAGAGGCAGTGTTTTTCTATACCTGATATTGTTCCTTACCTCTTACCTTCTTCTCTAAGAGATCATGCATTATTCTTCTGATCTCTCATTTCCTCCCAGTCCTCGACAAGTAGTGATTCTTTATGCATGGATGAAGATGAGCCTTCGTTTACATATAGTATCCCACTTCAGATATGGATTGATCAGTCTTGTGGCTACACTTTCAAGTAGGATGATCATGCAGATGGTTTCTCTTTCCGGCAGGATTTCCTCCCTCCCACCCATCTCCACGAAGTTTATTTCATGATAGATCATATATGTGTTTATGATCATGATTATTATATGCTTGACTTATCTTTGTTGTTTTGCATGATTAAGCACAGGGGGAGACACTAGATATGCTCCAATCCCTTTGTCTGATTTTTTTGCAGGCACAGGTCTACCAGGAGATGTTGTGTTTCTCATGCACTCTAAAATGGCATATGTCCCCAAGTAGGAGCTAGATGTTATCCCCATTTAGTGGATAACTAAGGATATTATGCCTCGATGCCCTCAAGTTGTATATATGGAGTGTCAAGAAGAATACATGACCAACAGTACCCTTTTGCACAGTTGGAGACCCCTCTCACCACCACATATGGCCACATATTTCCAGATGGCATGCACCACATCAGATGGCTTCCGGAAGGCAGTGGGCATTGCTCCATGAGGTACAAGTCAGTATTATGGTGAGCATAATTTCAATATTTAAGCCAATTGAGTATGTTGTATCTTAGATTGCTCTAGATTTCATGATATATGCTTGGACATTATGCCTTTTTACCTGATTCACCTTGGTTGTTGACATTGTGCCCTAGTAAGTGGTGTTCCTTGGGAATGGGTTTTCTACTAGGAAATCCCTTAAAGAGCCATCATATCGTTCCCGACCATACTTACCACTTTCCATCATTGTTACCCTTCATTTTCTTATCTCTTGGGATTTTAGGGTGTATTGACCCAAGAAGGGTTTGTCCCTCATTCTATGGGAAGAAGGGGTTGAAGGCCCAAAGGGATTGATGTTGGGTAAAATATAAAATCCTTGTATGAACCTTCTTGATTCTTCTCCCAAGGATCACCCAAGAAATCATTGAAACACTTATCTTTGAGTAAAGGGGAACCACAATATAATAAAGAATGCCTAAAAGGTTAGTTGAAGGATAGGAGGTCTCATCACGAGCCGACCTATCACATCCATGAATATCTAGTTGTATGACATTGCCATCATCTGGTCACCAAACTAGGGTAATGGATCTTAGTTGCATGGTTGAGAGAAAGGGGGTCTCATCACGAGCCAACCTTCTCATTTCCACTAAGTTTTTGTGGGTGAAATTGCCATTAATTAGTCACCACGCCAGGGTAGTGACCTTCAACCTCTCCTTAAAATTATGAAAGAATAAAATAATGGTAATTAATGGGCTTGGAAAAAATGCATTGCAAACGAAGGTACCACACAACCCTCTACAAAGGAACCCATGAATGAGACACTATGACCCCTTATATGTCATGAGCCCTATTCCCATCGAGTCTTGACTCCAACCACTTATCCACTTTACATGGATTGGAGAGGAATCTCTTGGAAACTCTCCTTGACCTAGGGAAAGATCTACCCAATAGGACACCTCGTCAACCCTCCCATATTCAAGCTTGACAAGTCACATAGTGTGTTTGAGAAATCAATTGTTCGATATAGTGATCTTTGATGAACATGCTTAGGTGGATCATTTATTGATTGGATTCACTTATCATGATGTTATGACTTGAGATCCTTGGAGTGCATGCTCATTTGTCTTTGCAGGACCTAGTTGGTGGATAGTTTTGGGAGAAGAATCCTAGCTTGGGCTTCCATGGGGATACAATGCCACATGTTGGATGCCATGGGTCCACATTCTGGATCACATAGATGAAGTATTGAATACAAAGAAGATGATATGGAATACCTAGCCCATCCCTCACATGCTAAACGATTTTCCCAGGAGGGGCAAAACGTCTTCTTTTTTAGCTTGACGTCATACTTGGGGGCTAGGGTTTTGTGGTGGTGTTGTCACACTTTCACACATGGATGTTTTGAGGAGGATGAGGCTTTGTCCATGAGGATATTGCATATATGCTTGACATGTGGTATTTGTAGGCCTACCATAGCTTCTCCAAGACCAACGACTTGTCCTAAGTGGCAAAATGTCCCCTAAAGGGGTGACGTTCATGTAAAATTAGGGTTTTATTTGTGCAAAAGTGAAACTTTAAATGAATTGTTTAATATTACTTTGTTAAAGGGGGGAATATTAGGGTTGTTGACCCCTAGTCTTGTGGTTTGCCCCTTAATATATGGACAAGTCACCTTAGTGACATTTTGTATAAATAAGAGATCATAAGATCTCATTTGGACATAACTCTCCCTCTTGTGAGAGGACTTGGGTCTGAAATTTTTTCTACAATTGGCTATATTTGTCTCTTGTGCACTTGTTTATGGATAACTCTTGTGAATGGTTGATGGAGGAGTGAGGTGCTATCCTTGGAGGAATGATTTTTATCTTTTATGGTGGATTATTTAGCAACTTTCTTGATTTTGGTATGGACTTTTACTCTTATGCTATCATTTTTTCAAGTCAAGGATTGTTGTGCTAGGAACTAAGTGGGAAGTAAAAGTATTTACACTCCCACTCTAGCCTCCATCATTTATTGCTTAAAATTCATTGATGTTGCAAGGGTTTGTTTGAGGAAGAGGATTTACAACCCTCATTCTCAAACCCTAACTAGAGATACTTTCCTTGGGAAGTAAGAGGATTTACACCCCCAAGGAAGTAGCATCTCTAGTTCATTTATTTGACTCTATTAACCCAATAGTAAAGGCACTAGTCATCTATTTTTTGCACTGGAGATATAAACTCATTTCCTTGGGAAACATGAATTTTCGTCTTCTGAAATATCTCTTGCTTGAAGTTGGTTTGCTACAATGAGAGGATTCTTCCCCTAATAGGGAGTCCCCTCTCTCCAAATACCTTACTTGTTGTTACAAACCCTAACCTACAGCCATTAGGGCTGATCTAACCTAGATAGATGCGTAATCCTAACTCATAAACTAGCCCTAGACTAACTCTTAAATTTGTTCATTTACTTTACTAACTAGGGCGCATATTTTGGGCTAACTGTTGGCATATTTTGATGGTGTAATCAGATAATATAAATGATTGAAAGATACAGCCATAAGGCTGCAATTTTATTCAGAAAATACATGTTTACAACATCCATCTTCTCTTGCCCCTTAAGTGCCATTTTTTAGCCTATATTCATTGCTAATATTGATCTTCTCTGTTACCAGTCATAATTACATTATTGTGGTCATTGATTATTTCAAAAAGTGGGAAGAAGTCGTGCCTACCTTTTCTAATGACACCAAGACTGTCACCTTGTTCGTATTCAATCATATCATCGCACGTTTTGTGTTCCTAAATCCATTGTGACCAACCATGGATCACATTTCTGCAATATCATAATGACGAAATTATCTACTTTGTTGCATTTTGACCAAGAACACTCATCTCCCTATTACCCTCAAGAAAATGGTCATGTCGAGTCCATCAATAAGTTACTCAAAACAATGCTCCAAAGAATGATCGGAAAACATAAAACCAATTGCCATTAAATGTTACTCCTGGCCTTATGGGCATATCATACCTCTACCAAAACTGCCACCAACTTCACACCATTCCAACTTATTTATGGCTTAGAGGCAGTTTTACTCATCGAATGTGAAATCCCTTCCCTCAAAAGTTGAAGAAGAACATATCCTATATTTATCCCACTTTGATGAATGGTGTCGTGAATCCATCATGGCCGATGAGTCTCACCAAAAGCGCGTCAAACACCAATACGATAAAAAAAAAAAATCCCTCGAACCTTCTTGGAAGGCGATTTAGTTTTGGTCTACAACCAAGACCATGAAAATTTAGGTACGAGTAAGTTCAAACTCTTATGGAATGGCCCCTATATAATTAAAAGAGTTCTTAAAAAGAGGAACTTATGATCTACCAAACTATCAAGGCAATTTTTTATCGAATCCCTGCAACATGCTCTATTTGAAAAAGTACTATGCATAAGCCTTGCGCTATCTAGTGATTTTGTACCATATGTATTATAGTGTGTTATGATTGATTTTATTTTTCCCTTAGTGTGACATTCTTTTTCAATCTGCTTTTCATGCCTAATGCTTTAGTTGCAGATGTCATTGTTTCCCTCACCCTATATTGGATATGCAGATGGAGCTAGTCACACCTCTCGGAATATCGCTTTTGTTGCCTGGGTAATCATTTCACCCACCAATGACATAGTAAGATATGGGGGCATATATCTCGGCCCCGTAACAAATAATGTTGCGGAATATAGTGTCGTCATTAAACTTCTGATCAAAGCATCTTCTTTGAGCATACTCCACTTGATAGTGCGCCTAGATTCCGATCCCATCGTTTCACAAATTAACTCGACTTATTCTATTCAACATCCTATCCTTTTTCATAAATATTTGAGGGTACGAGTCTCGAAACGATTATTTCATTTTATCTCTTATGAACATAATATACCAAGACAATTCAATTCTTTAGTTGACTCACTAGAAAATTTCATTTTGAATTGGTATCTACTTCATTAAAAAAAACCACATTCAACATTCATTGTGTAAATCACTATACACATCATCAATCACAAATACATAAGCAGAAATAACAAAGCCATATGTCCACACACACACACACATATATAAAGTGTGTTCAAAAAACATCCAAAACAAGTATAACATAACAAAATTGGGCTATACACCCATACATCCGCAAAACAAATATGCATCAAAGTCCATCAAACTAAAAATCACTAATATTCATGAGGGGCCCTATATTCATTATAGCATATCACATCTCTCCCGGCCTTCCGCGGAAGGTGCCTGAATCGATTCCCCACACCCACCACATTCCTTTGCATACACAGAGGTATGTCATCCATGTGTGGCACTAGAATCCCAATAGTCAAGCGCTCGAGATTTTCCTCAAGATCCTATGATAGCTCTGCATCCGCCCCTCTACCTTATTGTTCTCTGCCAACACCTAGTTTCTCTCCTCGCCTATACAAAGGCAACATGCCCACCGAACCATGGGTGATTTTAAGGATGGAAATTTATACTAAAATGTAGAAACATGGGCTAATATTACTAGTCATTAATATGCAAAATGTAACATGTGTGGTGATACTTTTGTAAAAATATTCAAATTTTCTAAGGATATTATATAGTTTCTATAAACTTTTGGCAATTTTTAAGGTTAAATAATTTTATTCTATGGAATTTGGGCAAATCCTTTCTAGAAAAAATGGAAATTGGCGAATCTTTTTTTGGGAAAAACCATTGAAAATTACCCCATTTGCGAAATTTAGCCCCTAAAATCATCTATGCACTGAACGTACTAGTGCACAATATACACATCAAAAACTATTTGTTATGTTACACACAAAAATATTTATATATAAAAAAATCACAAAAACATCAAAAATACCAAAAATACTGCAAATTTATCTTTCTTACCAAGCTCATCGTTGAAC
>ML826053.1:7430-21326 GCA_009831015.1 Picea engelmannii | reverse complement strand
TAATGTTGTTTGATCTCTGAAAAATAATAATGAGAATATTGATATAAATTTTGAATATAAACTTGTAATTACTTAAAATAATTTTGATAAAAGAAAATTAAATGCGATGGATTATGTTTCTATCGAAAAGATAAGCAACTCCAATGTTAGAAATGCTACAGTTAATGTTCCTACAAAACATAACTTATGACTTATATTTAATTAGATTTTCATACTTACCATTTAGTTTAGTTTTCTTAGAGTTGGATGCAAATGATTATGAAATCTAGGCAGGGACTAGCTGCTTTGCAGCTATTTCCCTGTTAATTATACATTGGGTAGCTTTTAATCCTCATTCTCTACTCTTCAATCTTCAGGTTTCTGCACTTCATTTCTTTCATTTGCATGGATAGGTGTGTAATTAGAAATATCTATTTCAATGTAATGGATTGCAGGTATTAAAGTTGACAGAGGATCTTGTATATTAACTCCTATGAAGATACAAAGATTAGTATAACAATGACCAGAAATTCAAATTTAAAAAGAGATTATTAAATTGCAGGTAATTAAGGTTAACAGTGAAGATAATAGAAGAAGCTTAACATATTAGTATAATAACGGAAAGGAATTTAGTATTTTTACTAATATAACAACAACTAGAAATTCAAAAATTCAGTTTTAAAAGAAAAACAATTAATTGAAAAGTAAAGTTTGAATTTCAATTTTAAAGACTTTTAAACTCAATTAAATGCAAAATGCAAAATTCAATTTAAAAAGAAAATTTAAATAAAAACACAAAGTTTGAATATTAATTTAAAGGCTTGTAAACCCAACCATATGCTTAATCTTAAAAAAATTCAAATCCTGCAAATTGCATTCCTCGTATTAACATAAACAACATATATGGGCAAATGCAGAACAATGTACTCTATTTTTGTGTTTTCCATCTTATCACTCGTCAACTATTGGATATGGCTCTGCACTACTCTAGGAAGCCAGGGATTAAGGTTGATACTAAAGGACTCCTTTGATATGTTTAGCAGCTGAAATAGAATATGTGTTTATAAGGGCGAATCTTGCTTCTCCCAAACCAGAGATCAAATATTCAGAATAGTTAGACCTGTCTCTACTGCTAGTGGTATGGCATGCTAAAGAAAGGATCAAAGCCTAGACACTAGCATCTAATTGTTCTTAACAGTAAATAACTACTTAGAGAATGTTGTGTTCTCTGTACAAGTGAAATGCAAGAGAATAGAAATATTAATTACAGTTTAAAAAAGAACCAATATCTGCTCGGATCCTAAAGATTACAGCGTGACAACAAACTAAATTCAAATCGCACATACCTAAAACCCTTTTCTGATCTTCATTGCGATTTAGAAAAGGGTAGACAACATCCTTCTTGGATAGTGTTGTAGAAGGCGTTTCGGCTAGGAATAAACCTAGCCAGTCCAACAAAAGGGTAGACAGCATCATTCTTAGATAGTAGCATCCTTCCATGCCTGGGCACCCTAAAGATTTCACAAAACCGGCTCTCAGTTTGTTTTCATCTTTCTAGATCTGGGTGCTATTCAAGATTTAATCACACGAAGCATCGTGACTAATCTTGCTGGTTGTGATTAATCACACGAAGCATCATGATTAATCTAGCTGGTTGGTTTGTTAAATAGTTCCTTCATGGGTGCCCTTCACATTTACCTCGGCTGCTTCATTTTCTTTTCTTTTTTTCTTGTAATACCCATGTCCAGTCTACTATCCGATCAACAATGTACCGGGGAAACCGAAACCAATCGATATAACAAAAATCATGAACAAGGCTATGGCACTATGGATTCTAGAATGATGCAGGAACAAATGAACTAATATAATGACCAGTCGATCATTGAATTCATCTCTTCTCCATATGGGAAACCTAAATTCTTCAGTCTTGTGGCAGTGATTCATTCCCGTCTTCTTATACATGTTACTTTATTTTTTATCTTTGCTTTTTGTTTTTCACGTTTTACTTTATTTTTCTAACTTGCTTTTTGTTTTTAACTTTTTTCTAAGTTAAGTTTTGTTTTTTACTTTTTCGGAAGCTTCTTTTTGTTTTTAACATTTTATTTAATTTTTTTTGTTTTTTTAAGTTTTATTTTATTTTGTATTTTTTGTTTTTCTGTTCTAACGATTATATTTATGATCTCAAACATGTTAAAGACACTTTAATAATGGGCATAAAATGGTTTAGGAGGCAAAACTTAAAGAGAGAACATTTTCATGATTCTTTATGAAAAAGTTTTATATAGGAAAAATGTGTATAGTGTAGTTTAGTAATTTGTAGTAATGCATTAGTTCATGTATAAATATATATAGAAAAATTATAAAAATTGAAAAGAAATATTGATTAGTTTGAAAGATTCTTAAATAATATAACCAATATAAAAGTAAAAGATCTAGTTTCTTCTTGTGTCTTGTGCTTTGAGTTATTAAACAATGATTTTCCTTTTTAAAAAAATAATATCTTAAATAATGATTTTCTAAAAAAAAAACTATTTTATATTTGCAAATTCAAGGTTATATCTTTTCATTCATTTTTTTAATATAAAATATTTTTATTAATGATTCATTCTTCTACCTACAAAATTTTGTTGGCATCCTAATATCTTTTAATGATAAAACTATGTCTTAATTTATTGTCTAAATGTAATGGTGTTCAAATGTTTTTGTTGGCATCCTAATATCTTTTAATGATAAAACTATGTTTTAATTTATTGTCTAAATGTAATGGTCTTCAAATGTTCTTAAATAATGGTGGACCTTTTGAATGCCTTCATTATTTTAAGATTTTAAGAGTGATTAGCTTTAGTCCTTGAAAATATTTAAAAATACATGTTTCTTTGTATTTTATGTAATATTTGAAGATGATAAAAATATTTTCAAAATTGCATGTTTCTTTATAATTTATGTAATTTTTGAAGATTATAAAAATATGTAGAATTTAATTGATCAGCCAATGTCGTGTTCAAGATGTTTTTAGATCTTCTTTCTTAAAAAGAAGATGGAAAATTAGAAAGAATTGCTCCATAGAAAATTTTATTAAAGATGAAACAAAAAGGATTATCCTTACAAGAAAGAAACAATATCTATAATTAATGAATAAGGAGATAATATAAAATAAAAGACATTTTACTTAGATTTTAAGTTTGAATTCATTAATTCTAATTAAAAAAAATTAATATTAAAAACTTTTTTTATTATTATTTTATCATTTTTAAAGTTATTTTAGCAATTTTAAAGTGATGCCTACTAGAATGGATACTATGGAGTCAATATAAAGAATGGGAACTACAAGAGAACTATGTGATGTGAGTGATGATGAATGGGATCAAGAACTCCTAATGATCTACCCAAGAAGGCGATCTACTAGAGAAGGTGACCACAGAAGCCATAGTCCAGCGTCTTGAGCAAAAACTCCTCAGAGGCGCAAATCAGAACAGGGGCGCACCATTGGTTTGGGTGACCAAGCAATGGATATCCAATGTTGAGATGATCTGAGAGTAGCCAAGAGGATGTGGCTATCTTAGTGTGAGCCCCGAGGATCAACGAAAGAAGCTCAGTGCAGCCATAGAGGAGGGTGCACTTACTTCATACCGGAAAAGGAGAAACCAACAAGGGTGCAAACCCCAAGTCGGTGCGCCCTCCTTTCTGCCTCAGAAACTTGCAGGAAAACGATTTTCTCCCTAAGAGATTGGCTATATAACGAAATAAGCTCTCTCTCATAGTTGGAAGCATGGAAAACGGAGCAACCATGATGCAACCATGAAGGAAGGCGCACTGGTTAACCCTGAGAACCCCCAAAAACGAAATTGTAGTAAATGTGAAATGTAAACTCAGAAAATAAAATCAAATGAGACACATAGCTTTAGGAAAAAGATAAGAATACTTTATTTGAGTCCCGGTTCACCTTATATACTAAGGGAACCATTTATTTACATATGCTTAATTAAATAACATCAAAAGGTGAAAATGGGTCATGCCTAGGTGGTTGACTTGTGCGCCCCAGGTGGGCGTTCCCCTAGGTGGCCTCCTTGGCCCAATTCTTCCCTGTTTAGATCTGGAAGCGTCCCAGCTTCCATGAGAAGGTGCGGAAACTTGATGTGAAATACTTCAGTTGTGATCCACTTTGCCTGAGCTGGAGTTTGTCCTTGGCGGGCTACCAGAGATGAAGTGTATGTCTGGTGCCTTGTAGAGTGAGTTCGGGTGTCCAGTAGAGTGTCTTTGGCCAATGGGAGTTGTGTTGATATTATGGTCACTGCAGGAGGTATTTACCTACATGTGTAAACTTGATGAGAATATAATACTCCGGGAAGCAAGAAGAAACCCTAATGAGTTGGCTAATAACCCTAAAAGACTTGTCGGCTCAAGAAGATAATTGTTTTTAGGTTATTAGCCTCCAAGAGAAGAAGTCGGCCAAAATAAATAATAATATACTGAACAGACAGATACCCAGAATGAGAAGTTGTCCCAGACAGTTAGCCATAATTACTATAAATATAGGAGGCAAGTCTTCATTTTGGCAAGCAGTCTCAGAATTGCAAAGCAGCACTTGTGCGCACTACAGTTGTCCAGTTTCTGTGCAGTTTTGGAGGAGAGTTGTCATTGCAGCTGTTGCAGTTGGCTTGGACTATATCTTGGTTAGAGTTTGGACTATCTGATCAACTTGTGTTGGTGCGCTATCCTTGGGGAAAGATGTGTTACCCTTTGTTTTGCTATCTTTCCTAGTGTTTGCTTTCGGAGTGATTCTTTGTCAAAGTTAAGGTGCTCAGAGGGTGGCTTTGGCCTATGGTTGGGTGACAATAATGATATTGTCAATGGTGAAACGAGCACATCCATTATATTCTAACAAGTTATGGGCCCACAACTCCTTCATTCAGTCTAACCATTAAAAGGAAACATAGTCGTAAGGATATTGAGATCGTTGAAGAACTATCATTAGGGTTTCTAGCAGGAGCAGTCACCATAGCACTATAGCTAGGGTTACTAGCAGGTGCAATTGCAGAAACCCTAATCCTCTCGTTGATAAACCTTAAGTGAAGGGATTGACCTATTTTTCAGACAGATCAGTGTGCCCTAGCCTAGCGCATCTCCTGATACTCTCAGCAAGCCAAGACGTCAAGTTTGAGTTTCTGGTCAAATCTAGGGTTGACCAAGTCAAAGAAGCCATGACTTACTCTATGAAGTCAGAGAACAAGTTAGATGGAGCTTCTAACTTCAGAGTGTGGAAGACAAGGATCGACCTCATCCTTGCCAAGAATAAAGTGTTGAATATCGTGAAAGGAAAGATTGTGGAACCAGTGTTTGAAGAAGGAAAAGAGAAGGAACCACATAACGTTGCAGTTATGGAGAAGTTCAAAGACGGTGACATCAATTCTATGAGTATCATAGTGGAATCTATAAAAGACCACTTGATACCCTACATCTCCCATATTGACTCGTCGAAGAAGATGTACGATGCCCTAACAAATCTCTTCTCGATCAAAAACATTGGACAAGTTATGAGTCTGAAGAATGAGCTCCGTGACATGAAGATGAATGATGAGGGCAACATAACATCATATTTTGTGAGAATCTTTCAGTTAAGAGATCAACTACAAGCTATTGAAGAGATCATCTCAAAGAAGGAATTGGTAAACATAGTACTCAATGGTCTTCCCAAGACGTGGGATGCATTTGCCGCAAGCATGAACACAAGAAAGGAGTATACAACATTTGAAGAACTTTGGACTTGCTGTGCTCAAGAAGAATCAAGGATCAGTGCAAAAGAGAAACCCCAAAATAAATACGATGATCAAGCTTTCACAACAAGATTCAAGAACTTCAGGAACAAAAGGAAGTTTGGTTCAAAGAGGAAGACAAATCAAGAGAAAGATATTTCAAAAATACAATGCTTCAACTGTCGAAAGTATGCTCACTACAAGAATCATTGTCCCGAGCTAAAGAAAAGGAAGGAGAAACACGAAGCATCAATTGCTGAAGAAAAGGAACCTACAAAGAAGACTAAGCAGGATGAAAGAGACTTCTTCTTCTAAAAATAACAATACTCTTTTTATTTCTTGTACATATCTTGTTTGCATCGCCTATGTACATATCTTGTATATCTATCTCTTGGAAGATAATGTGTTCCAAGAAGAACTATACCTATGGAAGAACAACAAAATAAGGATTGATATCATTAGATAATACACATGAAAGGATGAAATACGTCAAACAAATCATGTGGAAGCTATTGCAAGATAAGCCGAATCAATCATGAAGAGACTTAGAAGAAGAAGAAAGAAGTCAGCGATCAAGAGGAAATTAGAGAAAGACTTATGATGTTTTGCAGAAGACAATAAGGATGCAGATGGATGCGTGGACTCTGTTAGACAGAGGGAGCCGATTATATGCACTCATACATGAAGCAAGGATTAGGAGGGAGTTAATACTATGATCCATTGAAGATGATGAAGTATGTATCCATGGTACCAGCCATGAAAGACAGTACATGTCCAGTTCAACCTCAGAAGAAGTCTTATTCTAAGAGAAGCCTTAAAGTATCCATGGTTGTCCATCCACATCCATGATCCTATGATGAAAGAAAGAAATGGAATCTTTAGGGCATGGAATCTATAAGAAACTCCATGGACCCGAGAACTAAAGAAACACATTAGGAAGAACATGAAGATTCCAAGAAAGAAAGAGAAGCCAAAACAACCAGTCATTGTATTAAGAATCACAAGATTACCAGCCTGATATGAACTCACTAAAAGCAATCAACTGAAAGTTGTGGTGAAAAACAATGTATATATGCAAGCATTGCAAGATCCATAACTAGGGGTTCTCCCAGATGGAGGGAGAAGACTATGATTACTTGTTCTAGTAAATCAGACATGCCTCTACATGAGTTATTATATCATCCGCAATATCCATGGGTTGGAGTTCTACATCAGATGAATGTAAAGAATGTTCTCCATAGAAATTGAATAAAGAGCGTATGAAGAGCAACCTCAAGACTTTGATGCATAGACCCTTGTATGCAGATGGAAGAACATAACTTGGTAGAGAACCTTTAGTGCACAACAGAAGCGTGGTGAAGATTCTCTATAACAGAGATATTATATCAGAATGATTACTCAGAAGATCAGGATGATGGATTGCCAATCCATGACAAAAATCTCATGATGACAAAAGAAGTGCCACATGGATATGTTCTAGTTTGACTCTTGCCACGATATTGTGAGCTAGCAAGAGGAATCCAACAATGATCTACCTTATTGAACAGAGCTACATGAAGCCTTCAGAATAAAACCAGTGTTCCAGACTGAATTACATTTGAAATCAAGCATTACATTATCCGTGATGAAGTCCAGAAAGGAGAAAGTGGTTCTCCAATACATATCTCCACAGATGAGTAGATAAGCAGACATTTTGGTAAAAGCTTCTGTTCAAAATGAAAGAGTTTGCATACTCAAGTTGGAGCTCGTGGAGATGACTTCCTTATTAAAAAAAAAAGAAGAGATGACTCCCAGGTTGGGAGGGAACACTCATGTATTATTGATTGATGGAAAATCATTTTTCAGTTCGAAGAATTGTCCAGGATGAGAAGATTCTTTTCTGTTCGAAAAGTGGATTGAGATTTCTGACGGAAAATGATTTCCCATTGTGGTTAACATGGGAAGTGGTCCAGATTGTTAATGTACCATAGACAACGACTTCCCATTGTGGTTAACATGAGGAGTAGTCTAGGGCAGTTTCTCTTCTTGAGGGTTACTCAAGAAGACTGGCCTGCCTCGCCGAACAACAATTTCTCATTGTGGTTAACATGAGGAATGGTCCATTTTGGAGGTTGGTACAGGATAGTCTTTTCCTCTTGTGGTTAACAGAGGAAATGATCCGGACAGTCATTCCTTAGGGTGTATTCATTCTCTCCAAGTTGCACATTGTTTAGTGCCGGAGGAATGGCCCAGGGTGGGGAATGCTCTAGGCTCAGCAATCAGGGACATGCATTCCTTAGGGAAGATTCATTCTCTCCAGGTTACACTTTGTTTAGTGTCGGAGGAATGGCTCAGGGTGAGGAATGGTCCAGGTTCAGAAACCAGAACAATCATTCTTCCTTGTTTGAAAAGTATAAGGAAGATAGCCCATCGTTGATGTTCTACTATGAGGGCAGATATTCTTTCAGATCTCACAAATGTGAGTGAAAGATTGGTCCATATGATTCAATTTATATCATAACATTGTTTCTGTGCAAGTTGATATCAGATGATTGTTATGAAGGTTGTATGACAGTAGATGTATACTACTGTGGTGGATGTGTTCCATTGTTCGTGACTATACGTCACTGATTAAGTACTTGTTTTCTACTTGGTGTGGTAGTGTACCACTCGATTGTAGTTATGTACTACTATGGATAGACACAATTGTGTTCTATTTTGTTCTGATTATCTTGAAGATTATCAGCAGTTTGGTAAATGATTATCATCCATATGAATGATTAAAGGACAAAGATTTCCTAAATGGAAAATGGTTCAGAACATCTACTCTTCTAGGACATATGTTCATATTAGAAGAATGGCTCTTGTATCACTCTGTGGTATCAGTGACTTATCCAGCGTCATGTCTGATTACTCAGATGGAGTATGGTTTTGAGAGATGATGCAGTTGACGACACTATTGTAATAGTCTTTGTGCATGGGATAAAAAGTGTCATTTTTTTGAAGTGGCATACTACTACCCAGATTGCATCATGTTGCTTTTGGGTTGTTGAAAGTCCACTAAGGAAGTCCATTGAGATTTACTCCCAAGTTCGAGAAGGAAGAGGTAGTGGTTGATATAACCCATGCTTCTGATTAGATGGCTTGGATTGTGAGCATAATGCACAGGCTCAGATAAAATTTCATGTTGAGGCTGCATGGAAGGCCAATGGAAATGGCGTTGCAGATGTTGGATGGTATTTGTGGTACCGAAGTGACCCCCATAGACTGAATCATGCACCTCCCTGATGAGCAAGAGGCGGTCTTCTGAGTGTGGAACACATAACAAATTCAACTTATAGAGCCACCCATCCCAAAGAGTGTAGTCTAGGAAGGGGGTCTAATTGATCACTATGGGAGTTTGCAAAGCCCCCCAAATCTCTCGAAAGTCAGGGTCAGTAGCATATTGATCCTTCCATGTCTCATAGGTAGCACAACTCACTTCAAGAATTAAAAGAACTAGAGTGGAAGGTCGGCTTAGAAAATCAACCATCTTATTAGAAGTGCCTTTCTTATATCTGATGACTAAGTGAAATTGTTGAATATAGGAGTCCCATTTAAGGTGCCTTTGTTCCTAAATCTTCGATTGAGAGTTGATGAAAATCAAAAGGTGGTGGTATGTATGCAGAATTCTTTCTTTACCCAACAAATAATGCCTCCATTGCTTAAGCGCTTGAACCAGAATGTAAAATTCCTTGTCATAGGTGCTATAATTTTTATTTGCCTCGAACAGGTTTTCGGAGTGGTAAGCAATGGAGTGTTCTCCCTGTTTAAGTACGACACCAATAGCATACTGTGAGGCATCCGACTCAATCTCAAAGGGTTGGAAAAGGTCGAGCAAGTGTAAGATAGGGGAAGAGCAAAGGGTGTCTTTGAGCTGAGAAAAATGACTAATTTCTTCTTTAGTCCACATAAATGTAGAAGAACTATTTGAGAGGTGATGCAAAGGACGAGCAAGATGTGAAAAAGAGGGAATGAACTTACGATAGAAATTGATGCCACCCAAAAAGATTTTGAGCTCCCTAGGTGAAGAAAGTAGGTGCCATTGCTTCAATGCTTGGATGCGGGTTGGATCTGGTTGAATAACCTCTGAGCTGACCAAAAAACCGAGATAGGAAACTTAAGTCTTACCAAAATATGACTTCTTCGCTTTGACTTGTAACTTGTGTTCTCGAAGAATTTGGAGAACATGTCGAACATGTTGAATGTGAGTGTCCCATGCCCGATTGAAGATGAGGATGTCATTTAAGTAGATGACCTCAAATCGACCCAAATGTGCCCTGAAGATGTCATTGATGAGCCTCATGAAAGTGGTTGGGGCGTTGGTGAGGCTGAAAGGAATAAATTTCCACACAAAAAGACCAAATTTGGTCTTGAACGTTGTTTTCCAAACATCATCTAGGTTCATTCGAACCTGATGGTAGGTGGATATCAAATCCAATTTAGTAAACCACTTAGCTCCTTGGAGGGTGTCGAGTAACTCTTCAATCCGGAGCAGGGGGTAACAATTTTTTATTGTGGCTTTGTTCAAGGCTCGATAATTAGTGACAAGGCGCATTTCTGAAGTATATCTTTTGGGGATGACAAATGTGGCAGAAGCACAGGGAGAAGATAATGGTTGGATGTGGCCAGAGTTGATGAGGTCGGTCAATTGTATTTCCATTTCCTTTTTTTCAGTTGGAGCCAAACGATAAGTAGAGGCGTTCGGTAAAGCAGATACAGGGATGAGATGAATGGAATGGTCAATGTGTCAAGAGGGGGGGGAGTCCCTCCGGAGGTTGAAATACCTTTGCAAACTCTTGGAGGAGGGGAGTCATTGTTCAGGAACAAGGTGAGTGGTATTGTTTGGTGTTATTGGGCGCACCAAACAGAGAGACACATTGATTATAATGTACATGCAGGATTTGTTCTTTGGTAGCAGAGGGTTTGGGTGTTGTTGTGGTTAAGATGTAAGTGTGGCCTTCTTTGGTAAGTTTGTACTGGCGGGATTTGGCCATATAGATAACATTTCTTTGGGTTTGGTATGGGATACCTAGGAGCAAATCCAAACAATCCAAGGGGGGGGACATCACAGAGGACAATATCTTTGAATTGGCCTATGGAAAAAGTGACCAGACAACGTTTAGAAACTAAGAGGCGAGGGCCATCCTTCTGGACCCATTCGAGTTGATAGGGTTGCAGATGTGGAGTAGTAAACAGATTAAGGCGGTTGTCAAGGTCTTGAGATACCAAATTCTTCTGGCTTCCATTATCCATAATAAGTAAATCCAAAGAGTTTTTTATTTGGCAGTTATGAGTGAAGAGGGGTTGGGTGGATGAGTTTGAATCTTCATGGGTCATTAGAATCAGTGGGGGATCCACTTCTGTGGGATTGTCCAGAGGAACTTCTTCGATATCTTCCACTTGGGAGGGCGCAATGAGCTCAGTCAGTAGAGGTTTGTTGGTCTTTATATTTTGGAGGATTTGACAATCTGATGAATTGTGTGAAGTAGTCTTATGGAATGAGCACCAGGGTGTCCTATTTGTATTGGGTGTGGGGTTTTGAGGCTGAGGAGGTGGAAAGAGGGCTGAAGGATTAGCGTTGGATGGTTGAGAGGCAGAGGGGATGTTGTAGGGGCGGGACTGAGGAGTACGACCTCTAGAAGTGACTTTCCTTTCTATAGCCAAATCTCTTTGAAATGTTTTGTCTAAAGCTGGATTTTCAAATAGCTCTACTTCTCGACGGAACTGAATTAATAAACCAACAACAAACTTTAATATGAGTACCTCTTTCGGATCTGGAATATGAAGTAAGAGGCGCATCTTGTAGAATAAGTCTATGTAGCCTTGCTCTCCTTGTGAAGGGAGTTGTCATAGTTGGTGCCATTTGATCCACAAGGTTTGCACATACCCGGGTGGGTAGAAGCAACTTTTCAATGCTTCGAAAAGTCAAGCCCAAGTTCTGATGGGTTTGGAAGTAGAGGATTCTGGAGCATCCCCAATCTCTATCACAAATGTGGGCTTCTCTTACTCTGTATCCCAACAAGTTTGTGCCAGTCCTTCTAATTGCAAGGCTACAATCTAGAGCTTTCTTTTCTTGGTAAGGCCTAGACATGTATTGAAATAGGTGGAGAGGATACAGATCCAAGAATCCACAACTTCTCCATTGGTTTGACCAACAAATTTGGGTAGTTGGATTCGAGTGTCCAACCGGAAGGGGTCTGGATTGTTTTGTTATTGCATTCTGAGCAACTCATTGAGGACGGAGGCAAGATCTTGGACGAGATTTGAAGTGTTGGAATCTAAGTCTACTGCCAAGGGATATTTTCATGGAGGCATTGTGAGGCCAACTGAAGATCAAGGTGCACCTAGTTTGCAATACTGAAAAATGGGTCAAGCTTTGTTTTGTGAACAAAGGACGCGAAACCCTGAAGCAACATAGCTGAACTGGTCTTGAGGGAGAGATCTGTATTTTTTTAGATCTGTGGAACTCCTCTCTGTTGTAATGGATATCTGGGTGCCCTTGGGGCTATGAGATCTGTTTATCTTATTGCATGAATATGTAAAACCTTGTGTGGACAAAATCTGGACTATTTCATGAAAAAAACCACCAAAAAAAAAAAATTAGCTCAATCTTCAAGATCAAAAGCTTTTCCATGGATCTTGAGGCTCTGATACCAATTGATCTAGCCAAGAAGGAAATCTACTAGAGAAGGTGACCACACAATCCATAGTCCGAATTCTTGACCAAAAACTCCTCAGGGGCGCAAATCGGAACAGGGTCGCACCATTGGTTTGGGTGACCAAGCAATGGAGATCCAATGTCGGGATAATCTGAGAGTAGCCAAGAGGATGTGTCTATCTCAGTGTGAGCCTCGGGGATCAACGGGAGAAGCTCAATGCAGCCATAGAGGAGGGCACACTTACTTCATCCCGGCAAAGGAGAAACCAGCAAGGGCGCAAACCCCAGGTTGGTGCGGCCTCCTTTCTGCCTCAAAAACTTGTAGGAAAATGATTTTCTCCGTCATATTGGCTAGCTAACTGAATAAGCTCACTCTCAGAGTTGGAAGCATGGAAAACGGAGCAACCAGGATGCAACCATGAAGGAAAGCGCACTGGTTAACCCTGAGAACCCCCAAAAACGAAATTGCAGTAAACGTGAAATAAAATAAAATGAGACACATAGTTTCAGGAAAAAGATAAGAATACTTTATTTGAGTCTTGATTCGCCTTATATACTGAGGGAACCATTTATTTACATATGCTTAATTAAATAACATCAAAATGTGAAAATGGATCGCACCTAGGTGGTTAACTTGTGCGCCCGTAGAGCTAGGATGAAAACTCCTAGCTACTCAATAATGTTGAATCTAAAAAAACTTATAAATTAAATAGAGAAAAATAATTTTTTTCTTTTGACTTTGAGTAAATGTAAGACTCCAAGAGAGTGAAGCTTACATGCATCACGTTAAAGTATCAACAATCCCATGGTGGGATAATATTTAATCAGGGACTATAGTTTTCACTTCGTTTAGGACAGACTTGATTTGATTTTTTTTAATTTCCAATATTTTATACCAACAAAATTATTTTCATAATTTTATAATTTCAGTTTAAAAATTAATGAAAAAAAAAACAATTACTACAAATTGCATGAGTGGTATACTGCAGTCGAGGTTTGGGTGGTGCAGTCGAGGTATGACATTCGGGGACACTATCTCACTGCCTGGCCAGCTGTTTACTGCCTCGCCGCCATGCATTCCTTCCCCCTTGTTGCACTCCATCCTCCATGCAAAACTCATGAGCTGTAACTTTTGGCAAGGATGAGCCTTCCCATACTTCATCATCCCACCATCTTCTTGTTGTTCTGCTTCTTCCCATGAGCTGTAACTTTTGGCAAGGCTGAGGTTTTTCTTCTTATTTGTAAGCTTCTTCTTCAGCAGTGCATTAGAAACACCTCCAAACCTGTAGCAGGTTGGCCATGAAGGAATGCAATGACAAGCCGTGGCACTTCTGATCCCTTTCACGGATTTCTCCAGTAGTCGTCGACAAGCCGTAGCACTTCTCTTCCCTTGCGAGGATTAGCTCTGGGAATGAAGGAATCCAACGATAAGACGTCGCACTTCTCATCCCTTCCACATACTTCTCCAGTAGTCATAAGTCGTGG
>ML826052.1:79444-94527 GCA_009831015.1 Picea engelmannii | reverse complement strand
TTTACTTACAATATTAATGAGCTTTTTGGTAGAGTTCTACTTTCCTTGTCCCTATGTAAAGCCATCCTTGTCTATTTGGTTTCATTCATTATCTTTAGATTTTTGTAGGTTGAGGGAGCAGTCTTAGAATAGATGCCCATGAGCATTGCATTTGAAGTCTTTGAAGGGTACATGTTCATATTGCAAGGTTTGGATACATTCATATAAACACAAAAATTGTGCATATGATGTGTACTTGCATGTTTACATGCTTTAGAAGCTTTGATGAAGGTAGGAAAAGTGTTTCCATTATTATACTAATATCAAAGCTTCAACCATTTCGATTCATTGTAATGGTATCAAATCATTAGTTAATTATTGTTCATTAAATTGAATATCTAACATAAAAAGGCCAAAGAGTTGAAATCCATATAGGATGAATAATATATAATATATAACTAAATGAGTGTGATATATGAGATAGAATGATGATTAATACAATGACATGCAACAATACACTTATAAGCATTGACTAGTCACGACGGTGAAGGGATATGTCCCTTAGATTGTGTCACTTCATTTATTATTATTATTTTAGTATCATTATCGTTATCATTATTATTATTATGTTCATTGCAACCTTCCAAAATGTTATCATCCTTGAGCCTCTACAAGAGGGAGTACGTTCTAATCCAAACATGTGCCTAAGTGAAATCTTATTTTTCCCATGTAAACCTCTCCATCCAATATTGTAGGTGGACGCCTTAAGAGTTGGGCTCTCTCTTGAAAATGGTTGCGAAGAAGCCTTTGGCTCTCAGCATTAACACTACCACTCCTTTCACCTTCCAACTAGAGTTGACCCACCATCTCAAGCCTCATAGAGTCAAAGTCCCATGAACTTGCAAGTGAAAGCATGATCTCTCATATATTGTATAAAGTTGCCTACCTTCTTGGACGTAACCACATAACAAAAGTTCTCATTAATTTTAGACAAATAGTGACCTTAATTCTTTAGACCTAAGGATGACTAACCCATTTTGCTTTTATTGCTTGAGTTATTCAAAATGGTGATCCCTAAGTGCACTTGTTCTTGTTGTGTAGACCTTGAGTTCTCATTTTATAAGCAGTGGCATAGCTGATCCAGGTGGATATCGGTGGCCACCCACCTTTTCCAACTGGCTCAAAACAGTTTTCTGACAATTTTGGCAATTTACTATTTTTAGCAGTTTTAACTTCCAGGGCCATTTTGAAGGCCTAAATGAAGGTTTTTCGGGATTGAGCTTCTCAATGATAGTTAAAGGCATCATTGAGCCCCCAAAATGAATCTCCTAGGCGATACCTTTCCAACGGGCTATCATACACCTAAAACGGAGATCGTATGCAAAAGTTACGACCCTGGGAAGTTGATGTACTAACTTACCTAGACGGGGCCCACATGACTTTTGGCGCTTCATCTCCTAGGGTTAGGTTTTTGGATGTCTAGGGTTTTTGGCATTCTTGTTTATTGTAAAAAGGCCTTCAGAGCCTGATTGTAATGATCTTCGTGTGAATGAGTGGAGTCGTCACATCTCTTCTCAGAGATAAGCCGCCACCATTCCAGCAAGCTTGTTTCTGCTGCATTTTACAGTTTCAGCGTATTTTATTATTGAACAGAAACCAGTTTTACTGTATCTTTGTTATTTTGTGTTAAGCACCTGTTAATAATATGTAGTCATTTCGTTTTGCTCATAAAATCCAGATTAGTGGTATCAGAGCGGTCTGCTCCTTGTCGTCTTAATGCATGTCTCCAACGAGGTTGGAGTACAAAGAGTTGGGTCTTGAGCTTGTTTCTCTTGAGGAAAAAAGCTCTTGCACGCCCAAGTGACCTCTCATGGCAGGAGAAAAAAAAGATGACAGGACAGGAGATCCTTTCAAAATGTTGATTGAAGAATCTCTCACGCAACAAAGGAACGAGATGATGGATAGTTGCACGCAAATCCGTTGGCGGTTACCAACAGGGGACGCATCTTCTTCGAGCGGAAGCACCGCCCCCTTCAAGGTACAAATAAACTTCGATATTCCTATATTTGAAGGTCAGATAGACGCAAATGTTGTAGACAAGTGGTTGAACCTACTAGAAGGGTATTTTTCCGTCCATAACTTTTTGAATAGAGAAAAGATTACTTTTGCGCTCCTCAAAGTCGTTCCCCATGTCAAAGATTGGTGGAAAACTTTCTGTGAGCAAAAGGAAACAGAGGAACCCTCATTATTTACAGTCATGGCCACCTAGGAATCCTTCAGGGATGCTATTAAGGAAAAATACTAGCACGTCGAAAGTTATGACAACTTGTATACCAAATGGACCACACTGTGGTAAGAAAGAGACCAAGCAATGCCAGATTTCACAAATATTTTCCATACTTTGCGCACCAAGCTGGATAACAAAGATTCGGAGCAACATCTGGTGCTCAAGTATCGCGACGCTTTGCATAGATACATCCAGAACGAAATGGAATTTCTGGACATCTCATCCTTGGGCGCGACCTACCGATATGTCGTCAAAATCGAGCAGAAGCTCAAACAAAAGACACGGCAATTTGGCCCTGGGAACCCCTCACAACAAAAGCCAGGAAAGGACGACCCCAACCCATAGAACAAAGGACAAAAGCCAGGAAAAGGCAGCCCCAACCCATAGAACAAAGGACAGAGAAAAGATGGACAGTATCAGGGAAACCAATCCAAGCCGCAAGCAAAGGACACCGGAAAGACAAAGAAAGATACCGAGAAGTGGTGTGACTTCCATAAGAGCCCTTGGCATAACATTGTTGACTGCCGCTCAAAGCAGTCGCTAGTGGCCGAAGTGAAAGCCTCTGAATGAGATGTGGGTTCTGACTCTGATCCAGAACTAGAAAGGGGAAGATAGATCATTGACACGGAACCTAGTGCCACCGTTGCTACCACCAAGCTCTAGCCTGGTGAACCAGACGATCCAGAAGAAGGAGAACACCTATTCCATTCATAGATGTGGGTAAAAGCACCCCACTGCACTTCATCGTTGATAGTGGTAGCCAGAAGAACCTCATCTCAGCAGAGGTCGTCAAGCGGCTGGCCCTGCCGACAACGTCGCACCCACAACCCTACACCATTGAATGGCTCCACCAAGGAAGCGATCTCTGCATCAGCCAACATTGTTGACTGTCGTATGGCATCAAGCCCTTCAAAGACGAGGTATTGTGTGATGTTGCTCCTCTCGAAGTTTGTGATGTTCTTTTGGGCCAACCTTATTTATGCAAACGTCATGTTGTATATGAGTATAGACCTCATAGTGTTATTATTACTTTAAACAAGAAATTGTACAGGATACTCGAGGTAGTCCCACCTAGTGTTATTTCCTTGATCTCTGCTAAGAAATGCAGGAAGGTCATCTCTCAGACGGGGAAGTTTGTCTTCTTCTTGATTCGCTCTTAGAATAAGCGAAAGATCACAGCCACATCCAGGGTCTCTACGGTCGACCTCTCCACACATCAGAAGCAAGTAGATAAGGTCGTGGAAGAATACTCAGATATCTTCTCCTCACCTACCAGGGTACCTCTGCACTGCTATCGATCTAACCCCCGGCGCACCGCTGCCCAATGGGCCAGTCTATCGCCGCTCTCTGTTAGAGAACGAGGAGATCAAGCGACAGATCCAAGAACTGCTCCACAAGGGGCACATCTGTCCCAGCTCATCACCTTGCGGAAGCCCAATCGTGTTGGTACAGAAGAAAAATGGAACCTGAGGACTCTGCATTGATTACCAAGCTCTAAATAAAATCACAGTCAAAAACTAGTACCTAATTCCCCAAATCGACGACCTCCTTGATCAATTCACGGGGACCAAATACTTCAGTAAGATTGATCTGAAGTCTGGCTACCACCAAGTCCCAATAGAACAGACATATGTATGGAAAACCGCCTTCAAGTCAAAGGAAGGTTTTTTTGAATGGTTGGTCATGCCCTTTGGTTTGACAAATGCTCCAACCACTTTCATGAGGATGATGGACGATATCCTGCGACCATTCACCAATACTTGTGTACTAGTGTATCTGAATGACATTCTCATTTACAGCAAGACTTGGGCCAAACACTTGCATCATATCCAACAGGTTATGCACACCCTGCGGTAGCACAAGCTATGTGTCAACTTGGAAAAATGCTCATTTGCCATGGACAGGGTCCATTACCTGGGATACATCGTTGATCAGCACAGCGTACATGTGGATCCAGCCATGATCCAATTCATTTGTGACTGGCCAGCCCCAACCACTCATTGAGCTTCAGAGCTTCTTGGGCCTTGTCAATTTCTACCGTAGGTTCATGTTGGAATTCTCCCATATTGCATGGGCCCTCAACCAAATAACCAGGGGTGGTGGTAAGGAAAAATTTGTGTGGGGCAAGTCCCAACAACAAGCGTTCGATGATTTGAAGCAGCGCTTGTGCTCAGCCCCAGTACTTTCACTACCAGACCTGCAGCAGCGCTTTGAGATCGAGACAGATGCTTCAGACTATGCGATGGGCATCATTCTCACTCAGCACGGCCACCCCATGGCCTATCATAGTGAGACACTATCAGATACCCTACTTACGACAAAAAAATGTACTCCATTGTGCAAGCCTGCCACTAGTGGAGACATTACATTCTTGGGAAGGAGACAGTCATCCACACTGATCATAAGCCACTGCAGTTCATGCAGACACAAGGAAAATTGCAAAATGATCGCCATCAAAAGTGGTCCACATATTTGCATCAATTCGACCTCAACATCAAATATAAAACAGGAAGCACCAATCGCATCGTTGATTGCCTCAGCAGACCGCCATTCGCGGCACTCACCACGGTGCTAGACTCTTGCGGCCATGAGACCTCTGCATGGCCCCAACTCTATGAGAAAGATCTAAACTTCACCACCACCTACCAAATGTGGGTTGCAAACGCAGTTGTCGATAATTTTCATCTTCGGGATGGGTTGTTGTGTAGTCTGAGCCATATCTATGTTACATCAAGCGAGCAAGCAAAGCTGATCTGGGAAGCCCACTGCAGTCGGGTGGCAGGACACTTCGGCGTCAAAACAACAATGGCGATGCTACAGAAACATTTCTACTGGCCAAAACTTCAACAGGAGGTCAGCAAGTATATCAAGTCCTGCACTGCATGCGCTATTGTCAAACTGACCACTAAGAAACAGGGCCTATACACCCCTCTTCCTACTCCTGACAGTCCATAGTAATCCATCTCAATGGACTACATGTCGGACCTCCCGTCCACCAAGTGGGGAAATCACTGTGCTTTTGTGGTTGTTGATCGTTTTTCTAAGATGGCGATTCTGGTTGCCTGCAAGAAGAACATCACAACAGAGGCCACTGCCAAGTTCTTTGAACAAGTCTGGGTACATTTTGGAATCCCACAAACCATTGTCTCAGATCGAAACAGTTGATTTCTCAGCACATTTTGGTCGAGCCTCTGGTCATTATTGGACACCAAGCTCACCAAATCCACAGCCTTCCACCCCCAGACAGATGGTCAAACTGAGGTCGTAAATCGAATGATTGTGCATATCCTTCGCATGTATAATTCAAAGCACCCTCGCACATGGGATGAGAATCTTCCCTATGTCCTTCATAGCTCAATCGGGCCCTTCATAGCTCAACCGACCATAGTCCCTTTCAGGTGGGGTTAGGATTCCAACTATTGGGTCCCCTAGATGTTGCACTTCCCCTTGCGGTCACCTCGACTGACTCACCTCCTGCTCCAACTGACGCTGACAAAGCCACCCGGTTCATTGAGCGGATCCAGCACATCCGCCAACAGGTTCAGGATATCCTATAGAAGTCCAATGACAAGTACAAGCAGCGCCATGATCAACATTGAGTGCCACATCAATTTCAGGTGGGCGACAAAGTTTGGTTGCACTTGCAGAAAGAACGCGTTACAGGACCCCATTGGAAGCTTCGCCCACTTCGTTATGGGTCGTACACCATCACCAAGGTCGTGGGGGATAATTCTTTTGAGCTCAACATTCCTCATTTCCTTGACATGCACCCAGTGTTCAACGTGGATCTCCTTCGCCCTTATTTCCCACCATTATTGGACACCTCAGACGTAGCAGAACAGCTGACACCAACAGATCTCAATCTCAACTGCATACAACATGCATCCAGTGATCAGATTGTGGACACACAGATCAAGGGTACTCGATAGCAAATGATCCAGCTTTATTGAGTTGTCAAAGCAGGGCAGCTCTTACACCAAGGCAAGTGGCTCACCCGGGGCCAAATTCAGCAAAAATTTCCTCATTTGATGGGGGAACTCAACGCAATGGAGACCATTACTTCCTAAGGAGGGAGGATTGATCTAGGTGGATATCGGTGGCCACCCACCTTTTCCAACTGGCTCAAAACAGTTTTTTGACAATTTTGGCAATTTACTATTTTTAGCAGTTTTAACTTCCGGGGCCATTTTGAGGGCCTAAATGAAGGTTTTTTGGGATCGAGTTTCTCAATGATAATCGAAAGCAGCATTGAGCCCCCAAAATGAATCTCCTCGACGATACCTTTCCAACGGGCTATCATACGCCTAAAACGGAGATCGTATGCAAAAGTTACGACCCCAAGAAGTTGATGTACTGACTTACCCAAACAAGGCCCACATGACCTTTGGTGCTTCATCTCCTAGGGTTAGGTTTTTGGATGTCTAGGGTTTTTGGCATTCTTGTTTATTGTAAAAAGACCTTCAGAGCCTGATTGTAATGATTTTCTTGCGAATGAGTGCAGTTGTCACATCTCTTCTCAGAGATAAGCCGCCACCATTCCAACAAGTTTGTTTCTGCTGCATTTTACAGTTTCGGTTTATTTCCTTATTGAATAGAAAATCAATTTTATTGTATCTCTGTTATTTTTTGTTAAGCACCTGTCAATAATCTTTAGTCATTTCATTCTGCTCATAAAATCCGGATCAACAATTCTTGCATTGCCCTCCAAGGAAGCCATGATGACTACCTTCTAACACAAATCGTTGTGTGTTTAGGTCATTTTCCTCCTCCCACTCATTTTTCTTGTTCAATGAAAATATAATGTCAAATGATTCATTCATTACTTTTTAATACATCCAAGAGTTTCATTTCCATGAGTCGTAAGCATGGGAAAATAATGATTCATCAATTACGGAAAAAGAAGATATTTATAAATAAGAAAGCTCCATGCAAATTAAACAATGCCTAAGTTAGCTCGCTTTCCTCCCAACTCATAAATCACCATTATGAATAATAAAAATGGCTTCACTTACACTCAGGCACCAAAAAAAAGCCATTAACCCTTTTTAATATGTGGATTAGTATTGTTTTATATTAAATTGTTAATTCACAGCTAGATTTGGGAAACATTTAAAGAGTGGCAATTTTATTTGAAGTCTATCAATGAAATAATTATCTCACATCCTCAATTTTTAAGGAAATATTTATCTTACATTCTCAATTTTTAAGGAGTTTCTTTGAAACCACTTACCATCAATCTTATATTTTCTAAATAAAACAATACAAAAACATATTTTATCACATCAAAATGTTGCCTAAGATTATGATGTAAAGGTTAGTCATAATAACTTAAATTCAACATGACAAGTTTCAAATTTAGTCTTCTAATTTTTATTATTATAATATTTTATAAATAGAAATACTCACAAAGGTTATTTCAATTTGTAAACCATCTGTTCAAGGCATGTTGTGAATAGAAAGATTATAAATCATAGATTCAAATACGGTTCAATCCCTTGAGGTTACCAATGAAGTTGAGTCACCCTCCATCCCAAATATTTCAAAGAAGAAAATCCCACATGATAGATTTTACTTAATAACAAAAATAATAAACATAATTAAAATAAGACAAATGAAAAATGTTGTTTAATATACTTACTTGTACTGCTCCCATATACAGCAAAAGAGTTTTAATCCAATTTGTATCACTCCAAATAGTGATGAAATTGTAAAGTAAATTACAAGGGAAAAGAAAAACTATGTGTTACAGTGTGAATGCATCATGCTATGTATCCAGCATAAGACCGAATGATATCCTCACACATGTAATACACCACGGCAGTTTGATCCCTTCACAGTTAAAGCATAACACTGCTACTATCCTCACTGGTGCCACGATAGAAGCCGCATAGAACAGATACAAAAAGAAACTAATATTTCCTTTCGTTCGCCTTGAAAGTCGATGAACGGATAACATCGTCATCTGTTTTGAGCTTCTTTTCAAGTTCTGGTATGGACTCTGGCTTTGTGAAGTATGTGAATAGGAGGTAGACCCCGTCCAAATACGTGTTTGATTTACCTGACAGATTCTTTTTCTTTATAGCATATGCTAGTGGAATCATACCTCGATTGAATACCTCAACACCCATGCCACCACCAGCAACAATTATCTGAACATACATATTAATAAATAAGAAATTGAAACATCAGATGGTGCGCTTTAAGATTGGAGGTTGAAACTCCAAAAGAAAAGACTACAAATACCATCCACATCGAATATTGTTTAATAGCAGCAGGATGAAAAATTATATGCAAATCCTCCAAGAAATCATTAGTGGAAGTCAATTACAAGTACAACGCTTATCAGAGCAGAATATTCTGCCATAAAAGTGAACCTTTTACGGTAAATTCAAATAAATAATCACAAATAGCACGTATCCTAAATCTTTGTGGTGTGAATACATTTTTTTTTCCATGTGGTTCACTGCACCGGATATCGGTGCTCACTTCATCAACTGATAACCTCCCCGAAATCCGCAAGAGAACATGGGGGCCGAGCATTTTCGCGTATTTTTCTGGAATATTATGGACTCAATAACAAGAGCATCATATAGACCATTTAAGGGCACAACATGTCACTTGCAAGGAATTGAACCTGGGTGGGGAGGGTAACAATCATTCCTCCCAACCACCCAAGCTACATCCTACATCCAATGGACATGTGAAGACATTTTATATTTGGCAGGCTGCAGTATTATGTCTAATAGTTGGACTAATAGCAAGAACGTGACCATTTTAAATTTCCTTGTTTGTGTGAGGCACAATGTTTTCTTAAATGTGTAGATGTTTTTGACCAAGTTAAGAGTGCCTCATTGTTGTGTGAGTTGCTTAAGCAGTTCTGTTGGAGGCCAGGGTGGAGTATGTCATTCCAATTGTAACCAACTATGCTTTTACACGGCTACTATAGATTCTTAATGAACAAATATTCTGCACTTTTTTAGACTCCTTGTGGAGTCCATTGTCTGGACCTGATGCAAGAGGACATTGGAAAATTGAATGGGTGGAAGATGTTAAGGCAAGGCAAAGTCTATAAAAAAAAAAAAATTATAATCATGCATGGGTCGTCAACCAAATGACGAAATATAAAGGGAACTAAGTGCTTACCCTACCATTACTCGCTTTGCAACCAATTCATCTCCCTTTTGTGCCCAAAAGATGAACTCAAAGAGAATGTTTGTGAGAGAGGAGTGGGCGCAATCAAAATAAAACGAAACTAGCAATGGTGTAAATGTTGTTGCACTTGTGTTCAACGATCTGTTTTGGAGGGATGCTCGTGAGGTGAACACTATTTCAGAATCTTTGGTTAAGGTACTTAGGATGGTGGATGTGGATAAACCCCCAATGGGCTAGATATATGTGGGCACAGAGATGGCCAAGGAGTCTGTTCAAGCTACAATTGGGGGCCGGAAGGATAAATACAAGTCTCTGTAAGAAATTATTGACTTCTAGTGGCAGCTTCAGTTTCATAAACCCTTGCACGCAGTTGAGTACTATCTTAACCCAACTTTCTTTTGTTATGATACCTTTAATATTGATTTTGGCGTGACAGAAAGTCTCTTAAAGTACATTTACAAGGTTTTCTTTGTTCAAACGGCTCAGGATTCCATCTATTGCTGAATCAAGAAGAATAAGACTTGCGAGGGCTTATTTGGATATCGATATCTGATAAAGATAGCTGGGTAACTTTATTTACCTTTGATTTAGTTTTTCTAATTTCTTAGTACTTCATTATAATTTAATTTCTTATTCTTAATTTAAATCTGAATTATTATTTCCATATGGCATATACTAGGGGTATGTTGGAAGGACTTCAATAGCCATGCCCCTGAGGTCTAGCAGATTGCTATCAGAGTATTGAGCCAGACTTTGAGTGCTTCCAAATGAGAATGCAATTGAAGTATGTTTGAGCAAATACACTCCAAAAAAGCGCAACCA
Organism: Picea engelmannii; assembly: GCA_009831015.1. Classification (NCBI taxonomy): domain Eukaryota; kingdom Viridiplantae; phylum Streptophyta; class Pinopsida; order Pinales; family Pinaceae; genus Picea; species Picea engelmannii. The sequence goes on along the minus strand of ML826052.1, from coordinate 84,287 downwards.
GTTGGCATGAAAACGGATGAAAAATTTAGTGTTTGTGCACTACAATCTGACTCCATAACAAATAATTAGAAGGGATTGTGAGTGTTGAAGCCATCTAACTGGACAAGGAGGATCTAACTTCAGATTGCACTTTTGAGACAAAGGAGACAGCAATTAGAGAGGGGACCTTACTCGGCTACACACTAACAAAGACACAGATACAGAGATAGTAGCACCATTACAGTCAGAGGCAAGTTATTGAGTTCAAGAGTTGCCACTGATCTTATTTGACTTTGTATCTTCTATGACTTGCCATGGTCCATTTAGCATCTGTGGATTCTAAACTCTAACACTCGTACAAGATTACTATTTTGTTATTATAGTCTTTAGTTTATTGTTTATATTTATTTTAGTCATTCATGAAATGAAGATTGAACATTTAAATTCATGTGTAAATGATGGATATCTGATAGAATGGAAAAGCCCTAATCTTTTCTTGTGAAATTATGTATATTTGATGTCATTTTTCATTTGTCAAGTTTTGTCAAGATATTGAGTTGACACTCTATTTTGGGTTTGCCAAGTCATTCATGAGTCCAAGCCATGTGATTTTGGCCGCATTTTCCTCCATTGATATACATTTGAAAGGGACAAACTCCATACTTCACTTGTTGGCCAACGATCAGCATAGGGAAAAGACACATCTTAATGGAAATAGTATTACTGGCAAGATTTGAGATTCAACTAGGAAAAATACTTTGCTCCTTGCAGCTGATCCAAATAGTCATCTATCCTTGGAAAAGGACATTGGTTCTCGATAATGTTGTTGAGTGCTCTAAAATCAACACACATTCACAAAGTCGTATCCTTTTTGGCACCAAAGCAATGGGAGATTCATAATGGGACACATAAGGCTTGAGAACTCCTTAATCAAACAACCCCTAAATCTACTTCCTAAGCTCCTCACTCTCCATGATTGAGGTTCTGTACAAGCCAAGATTTGGCAAGGGTCCTCCTTTTGCATGGAATCCTATAGTATAGGAGCCTTGCCTTTGTTGGCATTTATGGTCTTCAGTTGAGCCATCAACAATACTTTACCATTAGCATCTGATGTCCCTCGAATGTCCTTCCCTTCCATTGTCTACCTAGAAAACCCTAGCCAAGTCTTCCTAACCACCTCAAAGGTCATGCTTTCCCTAAGCATCTGTAAGATCAAAGCACAACACCTACCTTATGAACCCAAGGGTAAATCCACTGCCACCCTCCACCCCATTGAGGCATCGGTGTTCTGTCGCAACGCAGGCAAAGCTAGCGGGGAACCGATCTGAAAATCCCAAGTTACCAATCTTAACCATTAGTCCTTTATTGATAACAAATCTTTTTCAGTTAACAAGATCTTTATATTGACAATGCATCTTGCATTGTTATGTGTTTTGCTTCACTTAACTTAATTCTTATACTTGTGAAATTAACTTGCTTAATCCAATCTTCATAAGTAATTTGTGAGATGTAAAGAAGAGATCGTGAGAGAACAAATAACAACAAAAGCACACCAAAACTTGTTAACGGAGTTCACCAGACATCCTGGCTACATCTCCGAGTCCACTCCCAACAGTGAGACCGCTCTTCATTAATCTCAAATGCTTTAAGAATACAAAAGAAAGACTTACATATCAACTCCTGAAACCACCTTTCAAATCTGCAACTCTATGACAAAAACAGAAAAAAACATTGGCTTCTACAAGAAATTTTGAGACTTTAGAGTATAGACTCGGTTATGCTTGGCTCGGAAACATAGGCTCTGGAAGCACTTTTCTGTTCGACTACTCAAATGCAGAAACAAAAGTCAGATTAGGACTCCTCTCAAAATTCTGCAACTTTTGAGTATAAAGTCGATATACTTCTGAACAGGCCCTCAAGACTCCCCCTCTGGCACAAACTCCAATGTTGTGCTATGTCAGATCCGTACCGTACCGTCTCGATCTGCATGCCAAAAACCGTCCTTTCTCGATTTGCGTTCTAGTCTTAAATAGGCACGGATTCGCCAAATTTGGCGGGATTTCTCCAGATTTGGAGGATTTCCGCCAGATTTAGTGGTCGACCCCCAAGCCATCATAGACTTCTCGAAGGTGCCACGTGGCATCTCCTAATTGGTCCACGTGGCAGCCTCCCATACTGCCACGTCGCCTGCCATCGAGCGTATGGATGACACGTGGCACACCCTGACTGATTTCGTATTGTACAACCGTTGACTGGTCTGTTGACAGCGTTGTTGACTAGTCGTACGGATCTACAACGTGGCCACCATGTCACCACCTTCCACGTCATCATACGGATGCCATGTGTCATCCGTACAGATTACACGTGGCAATTTTCTATTGGTCCAACTAGACCCCTAAAAATGCCATTTTCGGGTGACATGTGGCAGCCTATCGTGTTGCCACGTCACCATGTTGATGCCAACATGACGTCACTCTGTCATTTGTAGGACAGGCCACATGGCAGCCTGTGGACCTGCCACGTGGCACCCCTACTTTGACTTTTTCCCTTTTCTTGCCAAAACTTAAAATCCCGATGTCTTCCTCATACGACGTTCGTTTGAGGCAAAACATGCGTCGTTGGAAAGCTCTCGCCGAGCTCTATGCAATGATGCCATTTGTTTTAGCATTGGATATTTTTCAATTTTGAGAAATCATAGATCCACCTGGATCATTTCCTCCCACTGGGAAGTTTTGGTACCAACAAAAGTCTTTATACATCAATCAAGTGAGGGCATTGCCTCCCCTCTTGTCCAAAATCCACCCATCGAGACTGGATAACGTAAACCTGGTGCATCACAACAAACTGTCCAACCATGATAAACATTAAAATTATACTATTGATATAAACATTCATTTCCCTACTTCCATAATCTCTTGCATTCACTGTCATGCTTATTAACCAGAAACAACTAACTAGCAATAGTAAGGAATACATTGTTGCCAACAAAAATGAATCAACAAACTGCTTTATCTTCTGAACAGTTTCACCAAATGAATTCACCAATTCATGGTGATGAAATGGATCACAACCTAGAGAAACATATGATACATCTTGATCTCTTTGTTTCTCAAGCATGAGAACAAGAGATTTGCTAGCATTGACAAATCTCTATATTTGTCCTGTACTCACTAAAGATTCATTAGTCTTAATCTTATGAGCTTTAACAATATATTCAACCTTGTCCTTGAAAAGATGATATTTATTTCCTTCACAATAGAATATGGCTTTTCGATCATATAGATATGGGCTACCCAAGACTATTCTGCATATGTCGAGAGAGACAACATCTAATACAACCTCATCGGTAAACTTGGAAGTAATTGCAAACTTAAGAGTACATTGTCTAGTTATTTGCAATTGAGTATCCTTTTGTACCCAACCCAAAGGGTAAGGCTTCTTATGAGGTTCAATTTTTAATCCCAACTCCTTTACAATTGCTTCTGAAATCAAATTAACTTGAGTCGATTGTCAAACAAAGTATCCACTTTTGTATGCTTTACTACGACCCTTACATGGAAAAGTTCATTTCTTTTCTTATCATCATTTTCAAACTTAGAAGATTGAACAATAGAACTTGAACTAGCAATTGATATAACTTTACTTCCCATAGCGACAATCTTTATCTCATCATCAGAATCTGACCCAAGGTCTTGTTGCACTGTAGCAGTGGTCTTCTACTTCCCCTTGTCCTAAAACTTCTTTGGTAACAACTCAGGATGCAATTTCCAACACTTGTCCTCCTCATGTCCCTACTTACCGCAATGGGAACATGTAGGCTTCTCTATAAATTTCTTCATTGTGGTTGTCTTCTTTCCCTTCAAATGCTTCTCGAAGTCCTGAGACACATCCTCGATACCATGTTTTCCCTGGCTAGCTTCAAGATGAGTAGCTTGTACTAACACTTTCTCAATATTAGTAGGATTAAACATCAAAATAGTATGGCGAAGATAAGAATGTAAACCATCGATGTATTTAAGAAGAGTTTCACGAGTGTGTAATGGAATTTCCAATGCTAAAGCCTTCTTCTTGAATTCTTGTGTATAAGCTTGAACATTTTTCCCTTTTAATTGTCTTAGATGTAACCATTCAATCATAGATGTTTGAGTATATGCCAAAGGATAGAATTACTTTCTCAATGCAGAAATGAATTCAACCCAAGAGGAAATGATTTTACCCTTTGTACCAAATCCACTTGAGTTCGACTCTCCCACCATATTAGAGTTGTACCACCCATGCAGAGGGTAGCCAACTGAATCTTTGCAGTGTCTTCTTTAATCTTTTGCACCCTACAATAAACTTCTATCCGCTTTACCCAGTTGTCCAATTTTTCTACGTTCAATTATCCATCATAAATAGGCAAGTCAAATTTAACATCTAACTTTAGTAATGGCATATCATGAGAATGAGAAGGATTTTTGGAATGCTTATTCTTGGAAGAATGTTCACTTGCACCATCAGTAGATGATGATGATGATAATGATGATGGTGAAGATGGTCTTGAAGATCCACCACCTTCACCTCCTCCTTTTGTTGTTACCGAAGATTCACCTTCTCCTCGTCATTGCCCTCTTTCATTGTAAAGTTCTTCCACCATGGCTTTCATCAAATTAAATGCCTCGAACAAATCATCTTCAAAGTCGTAAGGACCTAACCTTCTTGGTGAAGCCATCTCACGTTTACGAAATCTCCTTTGGATTTTTGGATTATAACTTGCAAGCTTGCCTTCACCTCGCTTGAGTCTAGCTCTTGTAAGCATTCACCTGTCAATCCTGCTCTGATACCACTTGATCTGAAAATCTTAAGTTACCAATCTTAACCATTA
>ML826052.1:30128-41880 GCA_009831015.1 Picea engelmannii | reverse complement strand
GGAGAAGTAGACATTGTGTTGGGAGTTCAATGGTTACAAACATTAGGGGCCTATTTAGCAAACCACCAAAAACAATTTATAAAATTCAAATGGGAAGGAAAAAAATATAAATTGTATGGCTTTCAACCACCCCCCACCCAAATTATATCTTCTCAACAAATGGAGAAACTAATTTGAAATGGTGCACCAACTTATGTTGCACAATGCCACCAAATGGAGATATTAGCATCAGAAGTGGTCCATTCTCAACATCCAGAGATCGAAACATTAATCCAAAAATATGACAAGGTATTCCAAGACTTACCTATGAAGTTACCACCAGAAAGAAAGATAGAACATATGATCAAGGTAAAACCAGACTCAACGTCAGTTAATATCAAACCATATCGATATCCTCACCACCATAAAACAGAGATAGAAAGACTAATTCAAGATCTATTAAAGTGTGGAGTTATTACAACGACTAGGAGCCCATATGCAGCCCCAGTTGCGTTAGTTCGAAAAAAAGATGGGTCATTCAGACTATGCATAGACTATCGAGGCATAAACAAAATAACTATAAAAAACAAGTTTTCTATGCCATTTATAGATGAGATGTTGGAAAAACTCCATGGAGCAAAATACTTCTCAAAATTAGATCTGAGATCTGGGTACTATCAGATCCGAGTAAGGTTAGAAGATGTGGCAAAGACGGTTTTCCGAACACACCAAGGTCACTATGAATTCAAGGTAATGCCATTCGGATTAACCAATGTCCCTGCTACCTTCCAAGCAACTATGAATGAACTCTTTCAACCCTATCTAAGGAAGTTCGTATTAGTTTTTTTTTACGCTATTCTTGTCTACAGTAAGACATGGAAAGAGCATCTTAAACATTTGGAGCAGCTACTTTCTCTCCTAGATGAAAACCAGTTTTATGCTAAAAGATCAAAGTGTACTTTTGGTAAGGAAGAAGTAGAATACCTTGGCCACGTCATATCCAAGGAATCAATGGTGGATTCCAAGTTCCAACAAAATCAAAGCAATCATAGAATGGCCAAAACCAAAGAACATCTCAAAACTAAAAGGCTTCTTAGGATTAACAAGTTATTACCGAAGATTTATGAAGAACTATGCTCATTTGACAACACCACTATCAAACTTATGAAAGAAAAATTCCTTCAAATGGAATAACAAGACAGAAGAATGTTTTGAGACATTGAAAAAGGTTATGTCATCCACACTAGTATTAGAAACCCCAGATTTTACAAAACCCTTTGTAGTAGAGTGTGATGCTTCAAGGGTTTGAATAGGTGCAGTGTTAATGCAAAACGACCATCTGATAGCATTTGAAAGTCGAAAGCTCAACAGAAGGGAAAGCTTAAAATATACTTATGATAAAGAAATGCTCGCCATCATACATGCATTAGCTAAGTGGCGATAGTATCTCTTGGGAAGTAAATTCTTGATACGTACAGATCACAACAGTCTTCAATATCTATTACAGCACAAAACATTGTCCACTGAACAATAGAAATGGATAGAAAAACTTTCCACCTTCGATATGGAAATAATACACAAAAGGGGGAGGACAATGTAATTGTTGATGCACTATCACGAAAAGATGACGATGTAACAGCATATGCAACGACAGTGGTAATCCCGGATTGGTTGGATGAAATCCAAGTTGAGTATGCCAAAGATCATAAATCTTGTTCAATAATCAACAATTTCGACCAAAACCCCAAATTTGAATGGAGAAATGACATTTTATGGTATAAGGACAGAATCTATCTAATTCCATCCTCGAAGTTTAAAAGAAAAGTCTTAAGGGAGTCACATAGCTCTCTAGCAACAAGACACGTAGGATTTTTTAAAACCTACTATAATGCGCGACAATCATTTTATTGGAAGGGAAAGAATAAGGATATTCAGAAATTTGTCGCCGAATGTGACACATGTCAAAGAAATAAAAATGATGTTATGACTCCATGATTACTTCATCCTCTACACATCCCTAACCAAAAATGGGAAGAAATCTCAATGGACTTCATTGATGGATTGCCCATGTCTGATGGAAAGGAAAAGATTTTTGTTGTGGTTGACAGATTAACCAAATATGTTCATTTCATGGCAGTAAGGAAAGTTGACTCAACAAAACAAATCGTCAATAATTTTTGCAAAAACATTTATAAATTGCATGGATTTCTGAAGGGGATGCTAAATTTAAGGGGATTTTTTGGAGAGATTTTTGCAAACAAACCGGAATATCCCTTAATATGAGCTCAGCCTACCATCCAAAAACAGATGGTCAGACAGAAATTGTAAATAAATGTTTAGAAACCTACCTCCGTTGTTTTGTGACAGATAAGCAGAACTAGTCCCAATGGTTACATTTAGCAGAATGGTGGTATAACTCTACCTATCACACTTCCACTAAAATGACCCCTTTCCAAGCCTTATATGGTTATGAACCACCCATATGGAAGGAGTATGCGTTGATTGACACTAAAGTTCACGCAATAAAGAATCAACTAGATGAAGAGCAGAAAATCCTCAAAATATTAAAAGAAAACTTAGCAACAGCCTGTAATCGAATGAAACAACAAGCAGACCATCATAGATCTGAAAGACAGTTCGAAGAAGGCGATTGGGTGTTTGTAAGACTCCAACCTTACAAGCAACTATCCCTCAAGCAACAAGGGAAGAACAAATTGGCTCCAAAATTCTATGGACCTTTTCAAATTAACAAAAAAATTAGTGAAGTAGTTTATGGATTGAAATTACCAAACAATTGTTACATCCATAATGTATTTCATGTCTCATGTCTCAAGAAGGTACTAGGACAAACCCAACCAATTCAAACAGAAATACCTGAATTTGATGAAGAAGGAAGAATCATTTTAGAACCAGAGGGTATTCTTGCCACTAAGGAAAAAGTGTTACATTCCGGAACCATTAAAGAATATCTTATAAAATGGAAAAACCTTCCATAGGAAGATTCCTCATGGGAAACAAAAAGTTTTTGCTCATGATACCCTTCATTACCCTTGCTTTGAGGACAAAGCATTTCAAAAAGGGGAGGGCAATGTTACAAACATAATAAATAAATAAATATATATATATATATAATAATGAATATAACTAAAACTACAAATTAAGCAGATGTTAATGAAGAGACACGGGTCGCACCCGTTCACTCTCATGACCAGTCAATGCCTATAAGGTACACCGTCATGAGACTAATGTATCATCGTTTTATCAATCATTAATAAATATATTACTTACAGAAATATTTTGTCATACACAACAATTTGCTTGTAACGATGGCCCTGCTAGGGGGATTTCCCAGCAAACCCAGTGTTCAAACCTCACAATAGACCAACTTTGCCCTCACCCTTTTTGAAAGTATCCATCCCTTGGAATTCCTAGATCCATATGACATCATTCAAGAGGGGAAGGAGAAGAAGAAAAGTACCAAAGAAGCCCTTATGGCTCTAAACCCATAGATTCACCTACACAACCCCAGCTGCATCCTGTGTACGATGGTTTTATAGGTGAGCTTACCTTCACCAAATTAAGCCTTTGGTTGTCAAACCAAATGGTGAAATGAGATTAGAGGACTAGAGGGCAGCCCAAATCATGGTCAACACCACTAAATTGCCCCCATCAATAACATAAGGCTAGCCAAAAGCTCCATTGGTGTGGTGTACGATGGCTATGTCAAGGCCTCTTTTGAAAATGAGAAGAATAGGAGGAGGGTCTTTGCTATTAGAGAACCAATATTTGACCTTGAAGGTGAAGGCCTTAGAAGCAAAGAAGAGAGTTTTAGAAGAGAAACTTGTCTCCCTTGAGAGAGACCCGCAAAAAGCTGTTGAAGTTGTCCACATTTTGAAGGAAAAGAAAAAACAGATCAGGGCACTAGAAGTCACCATGTCGGTTGCAGCACTCCCCATTTTACAGAAGTTGTCTTTGTAAAAACAACAATTGGAAAGGGAGATCACATTTTTGAATAAAGATAAGGCTACTCAACATGCATCTAGAAAGGTTCTCGAAGAAAGGATAGCAGCATTAGAAGAGGAACAATGGGAAGGAATGTCCCTAAGAAGCCAATTGGATGAAGCAAGAGTGGCAATCTCTACTTTGGAATTCAAACTCAATCAAAGTCAACAAAGGGAGATCCCCTCAGTACCCGTAGAAACCTCAGTCGTGGACTCTAATGTAGATCAACTATGAAGTAATATTGATGAATTGGTCAAGGAAATCAGGGCATTGAAGGACAAGAATAAAGAAACTAAGAAAGTTTTCAATTTTGCATGGTCCTTGGCTAAGAAGAGAAAAGATCTAACGAAGCAGGGCCAGAAGTTGGAGGAAGTTCAGAAGAAATTGGTGGAGCAAAGTGTCAATTTTCACATGCAACCTTATGTGAGTAATTTTAGGTCTGAAAATTACTTCCTAGTGATTCAACAGCAAACCCTAGTTGTTATCACTGAACAATTTTACACTAAAATTATTGACTGAAAAAATATAGCAGCGGAAACAATCAAGATCAGAGAATTTAAGACACAAAATTTATGTTCTGTAACTTTATCAAATTCATAAATTCTGAGGGCAAAAACCAGTCGTCCCAGCTGTCATAATTACACCAAATCTAACGAAACCTTGTCCTCTGAAAACCAGAAAAAATCAGCAAATCAAACCTCAACAAAATCCCTAAAATTTCCTTGCCCACAAATCTGATGCAACTACCACATGTACGGCCTACTGACGTCAGCGGTACAAACCTACTGCTCTACCCAAAAAATCGCACATGCGGACTATTCCTGCTCCTGCACACATGCGGCCTATCACACGTGTGACTGTACGAACTATCCGTACAGTTATGCTCACACGTGCAAGTTGTCTCCCTCACACATGTGGCCCAGCTCTCCTCTTCACACATGCGATTGTTTCTTCCCCTCTTCCTCACATGTGTACCCTCTCTTGGCTGGAAAAGATGTCTTCCTTAGCTAAAACAGAAACAGAAAATCCTCCTTGAAACCCTAGGCCAGATTTGCCACAATTGCAGAATTTCCCTTGCTGAAATTTCTAATCTCCTAGCACAAGTGCACTCTCACTTATGCTAACACAATAATAACACAATGAGATTTTTCACAATCTCTCCTCTCCTTATATAGGAGTCTTATGAGTGAGTTTAGGAACCCCTTCTAAAATCAACAATTAATTAGAATATTGTATTCCTCTTTGTGGGTGTGAAACCCCAACATAAACCCACAAAGCCCATCAACTTGCCCATGGGGCCCTAACCTCATTCCAAGGCTAATTTCACTAGAACTAAAGGCTAATCTGGTGCCAACGAAGATTCCCACATGCCTGACACCTCGACTTCATGAGGGAATGCCTCCCTAAGCTATAAAAGCTTCAACACAAAGAGCTTAGTCTACCTCTTTCAAAAAGGATGTTGACATTTTGAAAGAGAGATGTGAAAAATCCCAAGATGAAGCTAAACTTGAGAGCTATCAAAACTTTTGTATGGGATTCTACTGTAAAAGAAATAACTAAACTCAGAGATCAACTGAAGTTCTATTCAGAGTTTGATGAGCTACATTGGAGGATGAGATAGTTTTTGGATGAGAACAAAGATGAGGTGTTGAACAAAGCCCATATAGTAGAAGAAGTCAATAAGGTCTTGAACACTCTCTCTAATTAGACTCTACAAGCATTGGACATTCATGATAGAACCTCAGTCTCCATGGATGTTGACACTTGTGCTACCATGTTGAGAAACTGGAGAAATGTTGACTATAAAGTCAAGGCTATAGAATCCAAAATTACCACATTCATGAACGATATATCCTACATGGAGACCATGGTCTACCCTCCCCTTGGGATGACCAGTTGGAGTTGCATAGCCCAGAAAAGTATCAATAGATAATGAAGGTTGCAAGGAGAATTATCCATCGCCGCAAAGCAGTGACTCCTTCATTAGCTTCATAAATTTTGGGTCGTGTGCAGCCTACCATCTCAACATGGACTTTATCTCAGAGGTTCCTTTGAAGCCTACCTCCAGTAGATTTCACAAGAAAACGGAGATGGAAAAGGCTTTTTGGAACCTCAAAGGTGGCATAAAACTAAGTGAGAGCAACCTCCAATGGCTTGCTGCTATATATGAATACTCCACCAAGCAGTTATTATGAGTGCTCAGAATTCACAAGAAGCTGAGTTTCCTTCCCAAAGGGAGGATACTCCAGAGAGGGGAATAAAAGGAAATAGGAAGTATAACCATATTCGATTATCCTCACACAAGGGGCCCTAATCTTGTTGCATTACCAACATGCCAAGCATTGATTTCACTCTTTAATGCCAAATTCAGATAAATTGATGAGTGAAAGAGCAAGCCCGAGCAAGTTATAAAAGAAGGCTCCTACAACAGAAAAAAAATATCAAGAGTTGTCATATTGTCATGGTGTTGGAATTTGTCTAGGGTTCTTGTGAATTGGGATCCTTCCTCTCATTCTTTTCTCTCTGTAAGCACTGCCAAAATTCCTAGATTCTAAGAAGGAAAACAATAGGCCTAGGGCTAAGACTTTATAGTGCCATCTGGTGCCCTTCATTATAATGAAATGAACTGTCAAGCTCTATTGTGAAGTCAAGATCAAGGTCGAGTTGCCACTAATGTAATAATATGACTCAAGCAAGGATTGTGTTGGTTTCCTTTCATATTTTGCTTCTGTGGTGTTGATTGAATCAATAAACTCTTGCTTTGTCTCACCCATTTGGTTTTTTGTCTATTGAATATGTTTTGTATGAATGAATGGTTAGACCTCTTATTGCATGCACGATTCATGTCCTATCTTGCTATTTTTTGAAGAATGGAAGTATGATTAAGGCACCCAATGATACAAGTATTTAAATATTATCTTCAACAGTCTTTAAAGTTTGGTTTCTTGGTCATTTCAAGACTACAACATATTTAGGCCCGTGGTAGAGATTAACTCCATGCACCACTTTTCTCTGTTATAAATCCAGTCCAAGCTACATTTGTTTAAGTAGGTTGTCCTTGGGTGATAGACTAGGACTCTTACCTTAGGAAATATCGAGGGTAACCCCCCTCTAGCTTGAGAATTGGATCAAAGGCCTAGAGTGGCATAGGAAGGTGCATCCTGCACAGTGTTAACATGAGCACCCTTCCAAGGTCCACTCCCCCCCCACCCTCCCACCCCCGAAACCACGCTCCGAACGGGAGCGTCTGCGAAGCACCCTTAGGAGCGCACTCTGGGGCTATCTAGGACACTCCCTGCCATTGTGGGGTGTGGCACTCCCTAGGACACTCCCGAAGTAGGGGGCATGCTCCCTAGATGCTCTTTGGGTGCTCCCCAAGCACTCGACACATTGAACCACGACTATGGTTTTTGAGTAGGTTTGACCAAAAATGCTAGCAATTAACAGTAATGTTAAATTCTTAAAGTAAAGGAAATTACTTAATTTTTTAACATTACCATCAATTGCTTCATAATGTTTAGGATAGGTTCCAACCTCATCGGACTTCATATGGAGAAAGTACAATTTCATATCCCATTCAAAATTCAGTAGACTTAACAATTTTCAGGATTTTAGGATTGATGGGATTGCAACATTTTCATTGGATTCTATCACGTATGAGGGTATGTGATTGGCATTTAATCAAGAGAACCAAGCCCTTTATGTACCCCAATGTTGGTGGTGTTGATTGTTAAACTCCTTTGTCATGGCCTTAGCAAAAATGTAACCTTCACTCAAACCAAAATCATTGATTACGCATGTTAAGATTTTTCTACCATATTTTAAGGCTTGGATTAAGTAGTTTCATCAAAATTGGGTGGTGTTGATTGATGTCCCTAGAGGATAGAAGTAGAGACAAAGGATGAAGGATGATACTAATGATGAGGATCCCAATATAAGCGATGGTGGAACATTGCTTGTCATTTAAATATTCTTGCTCGTTTATTCATAATACTTTCTTTCAAAGTTTCAATATAAATGAATGCATGCAACTTCGTTGTCTGGCCAAGCGTCGCCTACCTACACAAGGAAGGAGCTCCCTTCCCCTCTTTCTTTCATAGTTTTGTCGACAAGCCAAGGCCAAATAAGTAGTGTAGCAAGTGAATCAACTATGCTCGCGACTAAGACCAATTGTTCGTCCCTCCCTTTAATCTACTATCGATGGCATTTCTAGCTTCATAATAATGTAGTATTCATCTACAAGTAGCACAAATATGCATGTTTTTGTATATTATGAAACTAATTTGGCATTTTGCATGTTTTTTTAATATAAATGCATTATAATATATAAAAATGCTCTTGGGACGCTCCTCTCCTAGGTTTTTTGGGAATGGCGCTCCCACTCCACTCCACGCTCTTGCAACCTTGATCTTGCACACTATGCCCTAGCATTTGACCCCTTTATGAGAGAGAGGGGACAACACCTTCAGCCTTCTTCCTTTGGACTTTCAATAAATTCTTCTCAACTCTATTCTTTGGAACTAGATCTAGATGTAGCACCCAACAATGTTCATTCCCATGACAATTATTCTTGCAATGCCTACATTTTAGGTTCTTTGGTTGGGCAGCATTAGCAAACTTCTTTTTTCTCTTTTGCTTCTTTCCTTGTCCACTCTAGGTCTTCTTTCCTTCTACCTTGGAAGTGTCGGCAACATCAATAGAATTCTTACCATGCTTTTCTTCTATGTACATGGATTTCTTTCACCTTTCATCAAGAGTCTTCAATTCAAACAATACCACATCTTTCCTAATATCACTATGCAACACACTAATGTACTTGATCATGATCCTCCTAATATCTAGTTGAATGCACTTCTTCCTGAACTATATTGTATATACTTGAAATCCTTATCCTTGCCTTTGTCTAAGATAGTGCCACTTGAACTCCCGCTCTTCTTCATACCCCACTGGGTAGAACCGGCTATTAACAAGAGTCTTGAACTACTCCCAATCCCCTACTTGCTTTTGCTTGATACGATGCCTCTTTTGACAAAAACTCTCCCACCAAAGCAATGCATACTTTCCATCTTTGGTTGAGAGAAGTACATCTTCTTTGTGATTTAAAACCCACAACAACTAAAGTATACCTCCAGTTGTCTCAACCAACTGTTTATCTTCTCAAGGTCCATTTGAACATCATAAGTCTTGATATGCACCTTAGCCTCAACCTTGAATGGATTCTTGGAGTTCTAATGGTCCTCTTGTCAATGAAGATCCACTCTGGGTCCTTCAATGGACTATCGAGTTTCTTGCTTTCACCTTAGGATGTTTCGGCTTCCTCATTTTGTTCTTGTCATGTATCCCGCGAACCAATTCTTGTAATAGGTATGCAATGCTCTATGCTGTCACTCCAACTTGTAAAATATGAACTCTATACAACTCTCTCGTAGTCATTTTCCATTTCAAATCTTCTAGGTGCTCTACCATGAGTTAAGTCTTGCAATGGTAGCTCTCTACTCAACAAGTAGCCAAGTCTAGTCTTCACCATACACTATCCACGAGAATAAAGAACTGCTTTGATACCAAATTGATCTGTATTCCAATGGGAAAGTCGTAATCACCCAATGTGTCTACATTATGGATTCATTATAAATTAAAGAACTACAATGCTTGTGCTCTGTGCGGTTTTATACTCTGGTTCAAAATCAAAATTGTCAAAACAACAACATCACCAAACGTAAAACAAATCACACACAAAACTCTACATAATACAACAAAGTTTTCAATTGGATAACCCTCCTGGGGAATACACTCCAAATCTCATTTCAACCCTGTAAGACAACGGAAAATGCTTACAACAATAAATATTATTGTGTGCTTTTGATTCATAGGGATGCAAGTATAGTACTTTATACTCTCGATGATGGGTTCAAAAGGTTTATTGATTAAGGGCACTCTTCTCTCCCTGTTATAGTGCAATTTGTAGGTTGGGCAAAGCCCGATCGAACCACAAAGCAAGTGCTACAACTTGGGAATCCTACACCCAATGTCACCTCGATGTAGGTCTCTCACTTCAAGGGTGACTAGGTCACTCTAGGGAGGCGATCTCGGTGACCCTAGGGGGAATGAGATGGAGATGGATAGAAATGGAAGTGGAGCCCCTAGAGGTCAAGTCTAAGTGGAGTGAAATGTGTGGAATGAAGTCTCGGAAAGGTCCAAAGGTTGCCAAGTATGTTGAGTATCCTGTAAATGGTGAAATACTTGCCCAAGACACAAGAAAAACCACTTTGCAATGATATATGTTAGTTGGATCAGCAAGTTAAGCTTGTTGTCCCTAATTTGCAGCAATAGATAACAGTATATATCAGCAATAATATGGTACTATAAGATGCTCAATAAACGCTAGAGATCAAGTAGAAGATACAAGAGAAAGACTAGTTAATTACTAGCTAAACTCAAGATAAAAAACCAATATTCTAGCACAAAGGATAAGGTTGTTGTAAACAGTTGTTTGCAGCAAATTATATCAGCCTTATGGCTATAACATTCAATGTATTACAGCAAGAAAATCAGCCACTGAAATCCCCTCAAACTTTTCCAAAAAGTGCGCTAGACCAAGAAGAATAGGTGTGCAAACTTTGAGCAAATTCCAATGGTTGATAAGAGAGATATTCAAGCAAATGAGTTAGGGTTTCTGCAGCTCTAATGGCTGAAGATGAAATTTTATAACAGCAGCAAGAAGTAGCCACTTGATGGGGATGCCCTAGTGGATGTGAGGTGCCCAAAGCACAATGAATACAATCCAATTTGCAAGAAGTAAAAATGACCAAAAATCATGTTTCCTAATGCAATATTTTATTTCTCCAATGCAATAATAAATGACTAGTGCTCTTAATTATTGGGTTAATGGGTCATCCAAAGAAAGAGCTAGAGAAGCTACCTCCTTGGGGGTGTAAACCCTCTTACTCCCCAAGGCAAGTTTCTCTAGCTGGGTTTAAACTAAGAGGGTGTATGCCCTTATACTTCTCTTAGCAAACCCTTATTTAACCAATAACATGAAGCATAAAATGATGAAGACTATGGTGGGGGTGTATACCCTTATACTTCCCACCTAGTTCCTAGCACAATAACCTTGACTTGAAACAAATGATAGCATGAAAGTAAAGACCATACCAATTCAAGGGAAAATGCCAAGATAATCCACCACAATAGCAAGAGATAAGCCTTCCAAGGCTAGCACATCACTTCCATCAACCAGAATATCAAGAGATAACCATAAACAAGAGCTAAGAGAGACAAATTTGCCAAAGGTAGCGAAAATTTCGGACCAATACTTCTCACAATGAGGGAGAGTTGTGTTCAAATGAGATCTTATGATCTTTTATTTATACAAAATGTCACTAAGGTGACTTGTCCATAAATTAAGGGGTAAACCACAAGACTAGGGGTCAACAACCCTAATCTTGCCCCCTTTAACAAAATAATATTAAACAATTCATTTAAATTTTCACTTTTGTACAAGTAAAACCCTAATTTACATGGACGTCTCCCCTTTAGGCGACGTTTTGCCACTTGGAAGAAGTTGTTAGTGTTGGAGAAGCATGGGTAGGCCTCCAAAGGCCACATGTCAAGCATCTAGAAAATCTCCTCATGGTGAAGACCTTCTTCTCCTCAAAACGACCATGTGTGTCAATGAGTGGCACCTCACCACCAAGCCCTAACCCCCATAGATGATGTCATGCCTCTAGGAGTGACATTTTGCCTCTCCTAGGCAAAATGTTTGGCATGTGGG
>ML826052.1:15118-26643 GCA_009831015.1 Picea engelmannii | reverse complement strand
CTACTCAACCTTGTTCTCATATGATCATAATCAAAACCAACTAAGCTAGAAAAAGAAAATTTTGACATTTTTTCAAAAAATTCTAAACTAAGCATGAAATCAATATGCAAGTAGAGAAAAATGAAAATGAAATGCATCTAAAGTAGTATGAGCAATCAAGATGCAAATGCAAGGAATCAAAATGACTTACCTACTCACCTGGGGCATGGGCCCTGAGGAAGTCATGTGACCTGTATGTGAGGTTGGAGAAGAGACCCATCTGTCGGTAGTGGTGTCTTTCTCTCGTCTAATGTTGTCATATAGTACCTTTCTTTGTCAGACTTATTCCTGATGATGTAAGGGCCAAGCCATGAATTGTTGTTGGGCTTGCCGTTTCTTTTGTCCCACATGAGCACAAGACTTCCTTTATTGAAATCGATGCAAGGTGTATTCTCATCGTATGGAAGCTCTGTGTGGACTGTCTCTTCGACGATTTCTTCATGTTTCTCATCTTCTTTCTTCAAAAATTGGATAGACCCTTGTTCCTTCCCATGGCATTTTGCAAGTTTCTCTTTGTATTGATCTATCCATGGAAGAAGCGTGTCTATGGAGTCCTCCAGCATAAAGGGTAGCTCAGATGGATCGTACTCAATGGTCTGTGGGAGTACATCATAATCGCATCCGCTGGCATAATCAGGACCATCA
The DNA here is from genome assembly GCA_009831015.1 of Picea engelmannii. Classification (NCBI taxonomy): domain Eukaryota; kingdom Viridiplantae; phylum Streptophyta; class Pinopsida; order Pinales; family Pinaceae; genus Picea; species Picea engelmannii. The sequence goes on along the minus strand of ML826052.1, from coordinate 25,959 downwards.
GGATCCATCACGTGGCTCTCATCTTTCTCTCAATTGTATAGTATCTTAAAAGTGCCATCTCCCATAGAAATGTGTGCATGGGTGAGATCCATGCTAAGGAAACCCCCAAGAGCAATAACCCAGCTCCTAGATAAGAACATCCCCCAAGCATCTGGAACATCGATCACTACTATGTCCATGAGGATGCTGATATGCGGAAAATCAATCAGGAAAAACTCAATGTCCTCACATACCCGAAGAACTTTGACTTTTTCTAGAATCAATACCACACACATTGCCATAAGGTCGGGTTGTCTTCAAACCAAGTTGTTTCATTACCTTCAATGACATGACATTTGTTGAGGCCCCTGAATCAAGCATGCAGTTGTTCAAGCGGAGGCCATTCATACCTAATGAAAGATAGAAGGGAGGGTTCTTATCTCTTGGTCGATCAAGATACATAGTATTCAAAATGATGGGAGGATCCTCCTTCTCGGTTGACACCTGTAATATCCTCAAAATTTCCCTTTTCACAGAAAGGATCTTACACATCTCTGTCACTAGGACCGTCATATTCAGTTTTCCAAACATGCTTGCAACATCTATATTCAACTGAATGTCATCTATAGGAGTTGGCTTAGGAAGCAACTCACATTCCGACAGTGGAGATGGAGCCACCTTTTTTGCTGATGGAAGAGGAGTATCAGGCTGTAACGAAGGGGCTAAAGCATTTTTTCTTCTATAGGTTAGAATTTCCCTCCTCCTTAATTCCTTCTTCTGATCATCAATCAATTTATTTAAGGCCCGAAATCTCCCCTCTCTTTCTCCTATTCTTCTGGCTTCATTGATTTGTTCTTAGGTAACTTGTTCATTGTTGAAATTGCAAATCATGAAGTTTATATCTTCAGGATAATCTTCGTCTCATCGGGGGCACTCATCTTCCCTGTGGGGTTCTTGGCATGGGAGACACCAAGCTTCTATATCAACTGTCCCAACAGGTTTCAAAGTATCTGGGGCCTTTGCCTCTTGTTGAGGTCTTGGTTTCCAACCGATGGCATCTCTCTGTTGTCTGGCAAATTGAGGTCTGGGAGCAGATTGATTTCTTTCCACTGTAGTCATACAGTTCATAAGTTGATTCTGCACCTGAAAAAACTGAGTATTCATTTGGTCTATCTTCCGAGTCAAGAGAGCAATCGGATCAGGAACACTGTTGTTGGAAACATTCGTTCTTGCTTATGTCTTGGTGCGAGGGTACTGAAAAGGTTCTATTTTTTAAGCAAGGAGATTCGCTTCAATGTCAATACTGAACTCTTTAGCCTCTCCCAATGATGTGGGTTTTTTATCTTTGAAAATGTATCGGAAATGTCCTTCAAAAGCATTCATGTAAAACAGACGAACTAATGATGTCGTAGGACGGTAATCTATTGGAATTTGATTGTACAACCTATCAAATCTGGAAATGAATTCCTTTACTATTTCATTCTCTTTTTTCTTTATTTGATTGAACTGAGTCCCAAGTGTCCCACCATCTGCCTTTTTCGACCATCTTCTCTTGAATAGGTTGGAAAAAGCATCATAGGACGTGATATGATTATCAGGGAATCCTTTGAACCAATCAAGGGCTTCTTCAGTCAATGATGAAGCAAATAACCTCATGGCCACATCTTCATGATCAATACATGCATTGTCCATGTTTCGGCCCATGACACAAATGTGGTCTTCAGCGGTTATCACATTGTTTTCTGGGAACTTTGGCAACCACTTGTTGACTTTTGTTGGCATTTTGTTAGGGTAACTTTGGATATTGGCCATGTTAAGGGGTTTGTAGAGGTCCCTTGCCCAACAGCGAGCCATTGGAACAAGAGGAAGGGTATTATGGAGAAGGGTTTTAGCAACGGGAGACTTGAGAGGAGGCCTTCTTTGGTAAACCTTAGAAGATTTGAACCTCCCAGGGGGAAAAGGTTTGGGGAAAGAAGGATTCTGGGAAGGTGGAGTCATCAAATGAGTTTCAAGATGAGCTCGTCAAGGAAATGGGAAAGGGAACATCCCTTAGGTGGAGTCTCCAGAAAAGCTAAGGGAAAAGCTTTGGGATAGCTTACCAAAGTGTCGTTAGGGTACAAAGAAGATTCAAAATCTTCCCCGGCAACGACGCCAAAATGTTATAACGCAAGTTGTAGGTTGGGCAAAGCCCGACCCAACCACAAAGCAAGTGCTACAACTTGGGAATCCTACACCCAATGTCACCTCGATGTAGGTGTCGCATTTCAGGGGTGACTAGGTCACTCTAGGGAGGCAATCCCGGTAACCCTAGTGGGAATGAGATGGAGATGGATAGAAATGGAAGTGGAGCCCCTAGAGGTCAAGTCTAAGGGGAGTGAAATGTGTGGAATGAAGTCATGGGAAGATCCAAGGGTTTCCAAGTATGTTGAGTAACCTGTAAATGGTGAAATACCTGCCCGAGACACAAGAAAAACCACTTTGCAATGATATATGTTAGTTGGATCAGCAAGTTAAGCTTGTTGTCCCTAATTTGCAGCAATAGATAACAGATTATATCAGCAATAATATGGTACTATAAGTTGCTCAATAAATGCTAGAGATCAAGTAGAAGATACAAGAGAAAGTAGTTAATGACTAGTTAAACTCAAGATGAAAAACGAACATTCTAGCACAAAGGATAAGGTTGTTGTAAACACTTGTCTGCAGCAAATTATATCAGCCTTATGGCTGTAACATTCAATGTATTACAGCAAGAAAATCGGCCACTGAAATCCCCTCAAACTTTGCCAAAAAGTGCGCTAGACCAAGAAGAATAGGTGTGCAAACTTTGAGCAAATTTCAATGGTTGATAAGAGAGTTATTCAAGCAAATGAGTTAGGGTTTCTGCAGCCCTAATGGCTGAAGATATAATTTTATTACAGCAGAAAGAAATAGCCCCTTGATGAGGACACCCTAGTGGCTGTGAGGTGCCCAAAGCACAAGGAATACAATCCACTTTGCAAGAAGTAAAAATGACCAAAAATCACGTTTCCCAATGCAATATTTTATTTCTCCAATGCAATAATAAATGACTAGTGCTCTTAATTATTGGGTTAATGGGTCATGCAAAAAAAGAGCTAGAGAAGCTACCTCTTTGGAGGTGTAAACCCTCTTCCTCCCCAAGGCAAGTTTCTTTAGCTAGGGTTTAAGCTAAGAGGGTGTATGCCCTTATACTTCTCTTAGCAAACCCTTGTTTAACCAATAACATGAAGCATAAAATGATGAAGACTATGGTGGGGGGTGTATGCCCTTATACTTCCCACCTAGCTCCTAGCACAATAACCTTGACTTGAAACAAATGATAGCATGAAAGTAAAGACCATACCAATTCAAGGAAAAATGCCAAGATAATCCACCACAATAGCAAGAGATAAGCCTTCCAAGGCTAGCGTATCACTTCCATCAACCATAACATCAAGAGATAACCATAAACAAGAGCTAAGAGAAACAAATTTGCCAAAGGTAGCGAAAATTGCAGACCAATACCTCTCACAATGAGGGAGAGTTATGTTCAAATGAGATCTTATGATCTCTTATTTATACAAAATGTCACTAAGGTGACTTGTCCATAAATTAAGGGATAAACAACAAGACTAGGGGTCAACAACCCTAATCTTGCCCCCTTTAACAAAATAATATTATACAATTCATTTAAATTTTCACTTTTGCACAAGTAAAACCCTAATTTACATGGACGTCACCCCTTTAGGGGACGTTTTTCCATTTGGAAGAAGTCGTTGGTGTTGGAGAAGCATGGGTAGGCCTCCAAAGGCCACATGTCAAGCATCTAGACAATCTCCTCATGGTGAAGACCTTCTTCTCCTCAAAACGTCCATGTGTCAATGAGTGGCACCTCACCACCAAGCCCTAACCCCCATAGATGACCTCATGCTTCTAGGGGTGACATTTTGCCTCTCCTAGGCAAAACGTTTGGCATGCGGGGGCTAGGCTATGTCGTCCAAGTCAATCTCAAGGCCTTCCAAGTTTGATCTTTCTCATCCGGCATGCAGGTCCTTGGCATCCAACCTGTCGGCTTGTAGCCCCATGGAAGCCCAAGCTAGGCTTGTTCTCCCAAAACTGTCTACCAACTAGGTCCTGCAAAGACAAATGAGCACGCCCTCAAGGATCTCAAGTGAATCCAATCAATAAATGAGCCATCTAAGCATGTGCATCAAAGATCACTATATCAAACAATTAATTGCTCAAATACACTATGCGACTTGTCAAGCTTGAATATGGGAGGGTTGAAGAGGTGTCCTATTGGGTAGATCTTGCCCTAGGTCAAGAAGAGTTTCCAAGAGATCCCTCTCTAAGCCATGTAAAGTGGATGAAATGGTTGGGGTCAAGACTCAATGGGCATAGGGCTCATGACATACAGTGGGTTGTAGTGTCTCATTCATGGGTGCCTTTGTAGAGGGTGTGTGGTACCTTCATCCACGATGCACTTTTTCCAAGCCCATTAATTGCCATTCTTTTATTCTTTCATAAATTTTAAGGAGAGGTTGAAGGTCACTGCCCTGGCGTGGTGACCAGATGATGGCAATGTCACCCACAAACACCTAGTGGAAATGAGAAGGTTGGCTCGTGATGAGACCCCCTTTCTCTCATCCATGCAACTGAGAGCCATTACCCTAGTTTGGTGACCAGATGATGGCAATGTCGTACCACTAGATATTCATGGACGTGATAGGTTGGCTCGTGATGAGAGCTCCTATCCTTCAACTAACCGTTTAAGTGTTCTTTATTATATTGTGGGTCCCCTTTACTCAAAGATAAGCGTTTTACTGCTTTCTTGGGTGATCCCTAGGCGAAGCATCTAGAAGGTTCATATAAGGCTTTTATCTTTTACTCAACATCAATCCCTCTGGGACTTTAGCCCCTTCTTCCCATAGAATGAGGGACAACCCCTTCTTGGGTCAATACACCCTAAAATCCCAAGAGATAAGGAAATGGAGGGGAATAATGATGGAAAGTGTAAGTATGGTCGCGAACAGTACGATGAATCTTTAAGGGAGTTCCTAGTAGCAAACCCATCCCCAAGGAATACCACTTACTAGGGCACAATGTCAACCACCAAGGTGAAGCAGGGCAAAAGGCATAATGTCCAAGTATATAGCATGAAATCTAGAGCAATCTAAGTTACAACATACTCGACTAGCTAAAATATTGAAATGATGCTCACCATAATACTGACTTGTACCTCATGGAGCAAGGCCCACTACCTTCTGAAAGCCAACTGATGTGGTGGATGCCGTCTGGAAATCTGTGACCATATGTGGCGGTAAGAAGGGTCTCCATCTGTGCAAAAGGGTACTAGCAACTGTTGGTCATGTAGTCTCTCGGCACTCCATATCTGCAACCTGAGGGCCTCGAGACATAATCTCCTTAGTTATCCACAAAATGGGGATAACAGTCCCTACTCTACAACTCTCTGTTGATCTCCCAAAAATGACCAACCTCGTTCTTGACCCCATCTCTACCTTAAGTAGGCTCTCCTCCAAGAATCAATTGCAAAAGGATAAACAATGTGGTCCCCATTAATCAACCTTCCCAATCATTGCTTGGACTGTTAATGGAACAATATTTGTCTACCGGTTGTAGAAGGATGAATCACGTTGGGTGTGTTGCTCAATGTTGCCCTTCCCTAAAACCCAACATCTTCTCTTTTACCTAGGTTTTCCTAGAGAGCTCTTTCAAGCCCAAAATCTCAATTGCACTTATTTGGTGGCCTCTTACTCCATCTCTTCCCTAGGTTTTGGCTACCGGGTTTCTTTGGTCCCCCTTTGTGTTGAGAAAGGTGTAAACTTCAAATGTGGCCACGACCATCTCATATTGTGTCACTAATGCATTTTGTTGAGCACTATTGGCTAAGGCCATCATTTATTGTAATACTAGGTTATCGTTAAGGACAACCCAGTCAACTTTGATATGTAGGCTCAATAACCCTCTTGAGGAGTGAGCCCTACTTATGTGGGCCCATGACCCCTTTTGGGAGGTTTCCTTACTTGAGTTGTGTATAAATGTACAACTCAAACCTCATTTATAAAATTATCTTCTGTGATCATTCTTCAGCCTATGGGCATCATTCTTTTATATTAGTCATTAAGCCTACAGACACTATATCTTTGGTGTTCTCTTGTTCTATGGCTGTGTTTTTCTCTCTATGCATCTTTTGGACAGCTCTATTGCAATTGTCTCGTGTTGTTTTCTCCTTTAATTTTGCAGGTTTTTGGGTCAGCGGTTTGGTTTCATTCGATACCCTCGTTCTCTTGCGATCTCAACATGGTATCAGAGAAGATGTAAACCTTTCTCTACCTATTTCACTGCTAGTTAGGGTTTCTTCTTGGTTGTTCATGCTGGTGTACTTTGTGATCAGAGTTTGGCATATGGACGAATCTCTAAATCATGGAGTTTTGGGGTTGTTTTTCATGGTACTATTGTTGGTTGAAAAAAGGTGCTTTGTTTGAGGTTGTTTGTGCTGTTTGTACACCTCTTTTCAAAGATCTTGTCCATAAATGGATGTGCCTAGCATTAGGGGGTTTTTTGCTGATTTTTGTTTCAGGAATTTTCAGCAGCAAATCAAAGACTATTCGTTGGTGGCATCACTGTTATTTGTGACTATGGAACCAACGTTTCAGATCACCATTTTGCTGATATATTTCAGAAGATTTTTCAGCCACAGTTTTGGGGGATTTTTGTCTACTGGCATTGCTCTAAGGGCTGCAGAACTAGGGTTTCCAGATCTGTATTTTTCTCTACAAGTTATCCAGAAATTCTTGTCTAGAAGCATTGACCTAAGGGTGGTGGATCTAGAGTTTCTTAATCATCTCTTAGGGCTTTCTAGGGTTTTTCCTAGGGTTTTAACCCATCTTCACGACGCACTTCAGTGATATGATCTGAAAACTATTGGCTAGTGGCATCATATCTTACAATGCAGAACTAAGGTTTTCTTGAATCATCCTTTCGCAGTAAAATTTATTTAGTGCTGCATTTTTTTGCCAAGGCTTGTGCTGCCCTAAATATAGAAATAATACACCACTGCAGATTTCTTGGAAGAGCTGGTACTATATCCTTATTTGGTCTATACAGGGGATTCCTTGAAGATTTTACAGAGCCTTCTTCCTTGTTGAACCTAATGACCTCAGAATGGCTCGTTTCCCTATTCAACAAGTCTACTGATATTTGGGCAGATCTAATACAAAGGAACTCTATATGCAATGGTTGTCATACAGAGAGATGTGTCTTCAGGTCTTGCTTGACTTGTCTTCATGGGATTGAAGAGCTGGAGGAGTACCAGTTTGCAACAAGGATCTTTTAGATGATACTAATGACATAGTTTACAATGCACATCTAGCCATGCACTTTGCATATTGGTTTGATCTATTGTGCCAAACCCTTGATCAAGGTATCACTTCAACAGTTTTGCAATGCAAGGTTTTTGGATCAAGTACATGGGCCCATATTCCAGTATATTTTATATACGATCCTTCCAGTACAAATGCTATATTTGATAGAGTTTCTATTCAAGGTTCGCTAGGATCATTTCCACTGCCTCTCAATTATTAGTTGGTTCATAGTGACATTTTCAGGCCTTTGACCACTTGTTCTCGTGGGGGAGCTAAGTACTTTCTTCCTTTCTTTCATGCAGTGTTGTTAACCCCCAGTTTGCCTACGCAACTAGAGGGTTAAGATCCAGCGAGATTCCATCAAACTGATAAAATTACAGGCGCATCCACCTCTTCACATTGGCCAGAGCTTGTTTTAGAGTCTTCCAGGAGGCAAAGAATCGAGGCCTGCATGGCAGAGATGTTCACATATTCTTGATCATCGCGAGCTCAAATGTCAATGATCCTGTTTCAAGCGACATGCAAGCAATTCACGACCACTACTATTTTTAGCAGTTTGATTTTCAGGGCTTGCATCTCATTTCTAAGCACGTATTTGGGCTCCTTGTAGAAAAGCAAGTCTCATGAGACTGCTTTCATCCACATGTGAGATGTTGCTATTTTTAGCAGTGTCTAATTTTAGACTTGCTATATTTCGCAGCAGTCTCACAGATGTTACCTTCTTTTTCAGTATTTCCTGCTATTTTGCTTTTTCAGAGTTAAGATTACTTTTTTGGGCATGTCTATATTTAACAGTTTCTATTTGTGGTCTGTACAAGTTGTGATGTCATGGTTCCAAGTATGTAGTGGTGGAGTGGTTCAAGGTTCTAGTGGGTGAAAGATAATGAGTCAAGAGCAGTGTTGAGCAGGGGAATTATTCTCCCAGTGTGACACATGGCAGCTAGTTTGAGGGTTTTTAATGATACGAGCTTTTCAGTGGTCTTGTGCTAAACCCTAGATTGATATCTCTACACCTTAATTTGCCTTACCACCTTTGTCAAATCCTAGACCTTATTTTAGTTGTTAGCTTGATTGATATCCTTGCATAAAAATTGATTTTAAAGTCTAATTCACTTAGTTGATGTTGCCAAGTAAATTCCCTTTGTCATCCTTGAGTGGCAAACATGCTAAGTTTACCATGCTGACTTGGCCAAGTAAAGCTTAAGTTCGACCTTATCCAATTTGGTATGAGAATAACAGCCCAAAGCATGCTTTGACTTGCTACTCATCCAAAAGTTTGCCTTGTGTCCATGGTGGGTAAGTATGCAAAGTCTGCCAAGCCAAAAAGGCCTTAAAGCAAGGTTCTTATGCTAATTGTGTCAAACAGAAAAGCTGGTCAATTGGCAAACCTGCTAATTCTCTCAAAGCCTTGAAGGATAATCTTATTGCTAAATTCTATTCTTGCATGCAAAAAGGACTTAGATAAAGGTTTTCTGTTGCTAAAAGTTACTAAACAGCAAAGCCTAAAATCAACTTCCCTTATCGTGATTAACATATCCTGAAGGTCTAGTCTTTCTCTTGATCCCTAATTCAATTTCCTTGGTCAAAGTGAGCATGAAAGCAAGTTGAGACAGGCTAATCTCAAGAAAGAATGCGCTGGTTTGACCATTGTTGGCAGCTTCTAGTTCAAGGAATGATATTTCCCTCTCTAGTCTGCAGGTAATGGCAAGTTTCAAGGGAAGATCTGGTGTTTTTCTTGAAGGAAACTTCTTATTGGTTGATGATGGGTGGTAACAGTCATTTACCAGCAGTGTCCACTTAAAAATCAATGCTGAAGGGAGGTGTTACAAGCTGGTTGGGCAAATATACTTAAAAAGAGGCATGAACAGATTTCCCAGAAAAGCATTGTGCTGAACTCATACACTGGCTGTGTGATGACTTGATGTTTGTTAAGGTGTTATGTGGATGTAGTACAGTTAGGTAATAGATCAAAATAACAAACAGCAAATACACATGCAGAACAAGTGCAATTGGGGAAGTTTTTCCAGCAGGTTGACAATTGGAAAAAGTGATTTATTCCTTGGATGCATGTTACAGCCAGCTCACACATGAGTTAATAATGGTAACTACTGTACATAATGATGTGGAGAAGAGATAAGGTCGACCACCTTCAGTTGCAGCCAGTGATAACTTCACTTCTCTTTTGATTTCATGTTAAATCTTAGTGGAGAGGTCGCTTTACGCAAACAGCTGCCTTACGTCACTAAAAGCTCATTCAAACAGCACCTGCTGGAGGAGTTTAGGCAAACTTATTATAGTAGAGATGCGCAGTTGGCAGCAAATTGGAGTTCAATTCTTAGTAGTTTTATGAGTTATGGGAGGAGGATTAATTTTGGGAGGAGAGTTAATTGTTTTCTGCCTTGAGTAAACAGCACAAAAGATCATCCAAACAGTAAAACAAGCCACACTTGGCATGCATGCACAGCCTGCTAATTTTAGCATGCTTTCTTTCCTCTTCCACAGGTAACTAGGGAAAATTGTTTTCCATGCATTGGGCTTCCATATAGGCAGAGTTGAGTGGATGTGCAGGTGTGTTAGCACACTTTTTCACCCTCCAATCAGATCTGATATAAATGTAAATCAGCGATGGAAAAGTGGCTAATTCAAGGAGAGAATGCCCCAATTGTCACAGGCAAACCTCCTCTCTGTTCAGGCTGGTGTGTGCCAACCTCAGGGGGGAGTCCCTAGGTACCTCGCTGCTGGTTTGGATCTGATTTTCTGCAAAAGAAACACAAAAAATAACAGCCAATTTGTCTTGGACAGTGTGAAACCCTGGCCAAGACGTTAGGAAAAAAGATAGTATAATCGCTTGGAAGGATCCATGCAGTGTTAGCGTGAGAAAGATGGATAGAAAGAGGAAAGAAAACCACTTAAAAGATCGAAACTAATCACAATAAATGGCTATGAGATACTAATCAATGCACAAAATAAAGACACAATACCGACAAGAATGAAAGCTCGATACAAGCAAAACACTTCTTTATTAATGGCTTGCTAGAGGGTTGATTGCGCCACAGTAGACAAGTCAAGAACCGGTACAATGATTATCATTGCACAAAGAAAGAGTAGCTAGACTAGAAGAAGAATGAGAGAAGAGAGAAAGGAAATATGTATGCTGCTGCTACAAATATCTGACCCTGAACACTGAGGCTAACACTCCAATATATAGGCCCTTGAGGGTGTACTTCCCAATGAAGAGTATGAGGGTGCACATGGGGGTAATGATGGAAGTAAGGCACAGGAGAGGATAAGTATGAGTGAATGAGGAGTAGTAATGTGCATGAAGGAGGTAAGTAGTGTTGAAATATTGTAACTGCAAAGAGTATTCTATTTATTATTGATGTATTATTCATTAGATCAATCCCCTTTTGTGGATTGATCATGTTGGGCATTGTAAATGACCAAATCCCCTTTTGCGGATTGGTCAAACCCTAATTG